>VNKC01000449.1:0-98451 GCA_008042775.1 Drosophila pectinifera
GGAAAGCTTTTCTATGTTAGTTATTATTTGAATAATTATTCTGCATAATGACTTTAGAAATATAAAACAAAAAATTTTTTGTCAATTTTTGAAAATTTTAATGATGTAACCCCTTATCAAATTTTCAAAAATTGGAAAAATTTTTTTTTTTTCATTTTGTTTAATATTCTAAGTTTAAATAATTAAGAATTTAACGGCGAATCGAAATATGTACGGCATTTGGCTGTCATTCCATTTTTGGCCATATTATGCTTTCCAGAAGACCTCAAGTATGCGGATATTTGGGTCCTTAAAATGGCATTTTTATATCATAAGTTTTGAAAAATCAAACTTAAGAATAACCATTACTTGGCCAAAACAGTCTTGAAAATAATTATAATTTAATAATAATAATAATAATATTAATTTAATAATAATTAATTTAACGGCGAATCGAAATATGTACGGCATTTGGCTGTCATTCCATTTTTGGCCAAATTATGCTCTCAAGAAGGCCTCAAGTATGAGGATATTTGGGTCTTTAAATTGGCATATTTATATCCTAATTTTTTGATAAATTAAAATCAAAAATAACCATAACTTGGTCAAAACGGCCTTAACTTTAAATCGGAAAGCATTTCTCAGTCAGATTTTATTTGATTAATTAATCTGCATACCGACTTTAAAAATAAAAAAATTAAATTTTTATCATGGCATTGAGTGGAATAAATTGTTTTTTATACACACACATATAGCCAACAGCTGCTGAAGCGTAAATATGTTTCGAGGCAATAATTTAACGCAGAAGTATGCTTCACAGTTTGCAATTTAGAAAAAGTTTCATACTAACTTTAGGTTAGATTACTTACTTTCCTGATACATCCGCAAAGAAGTAGGAGGAGGCCAGCACCCGCTTGTCCGTCTGCACAGACATCTCGTCGAGCAAGGGCCGCAGCACACCGGGGAACATGAGCAGGGCATACTGCAGAGCCTGGTTGGAGCGCTCGCAGGCGCCATGGAGCGTGTGTAGCGCCAGGGCATAGGAGTAGGCCATGTTGGGCAACTGGTTCAGGTTCCTGGCGGCATTGTACTCCTCGTAGAATTCCACTAACCATCCAAACTGCTTGCTACGCAGGGCGTAGTAGTCGATGACCAAGATCATGGCCAGCGGATCCATGTCCGGCTGCAGACTCAGCAGTAGCTTGGAGATCTCAAATGCAGTGCGGCTGCAGGCGCGCTCCTCCAGGTATTGCGCATGCTTGAATAGCACGATGTAAAAGGAGCGGTTCTCCTGGCGGCGGTAATCCAGCCGGCAGTTACCCGACGTCAAACTGAAGTTTATATGCAGCGACGACTCCAGCAGCAGCAGGGCGCGCTCCAGCAGCTCGGAAGCTAGTGCAAAGTCCTCGGTCATCTTGCATACCTCGCTTAGCTGCACCAAAGAGTCCACGTGATAGGGACAGCGCTTGATAAGCGTGATAAGGAATTCTGAATCGATGCGCTCCAAAGCAGAGAGGAACATATGCTGCACTCCCTGGTAGTATTGGCTATGCTCGAAGGCGAACCACTGCACATCGCCGCCGTTGTCCAGTATGGACTTGGTAGAGACCGATGGCGAGTCCGGAGCGGGCAGCAGCTTCATCGTGATGGTATTTTTGGTCAGCGGCGGCCACGACTCCTTGGCCGTTACCATGTAAGTTGACTTGAGAGTGGGCTTTTGTCTACCGCGCTTCGTTCTGAAAAATAATTATTTGCCATTAAATATATAAATATAAAAAGTTATTAGTCTTGTTAAATATTAAATATAAAATATTATTAAATATGAATGAATGAACATTGCAGACCATTTGGTATGAGAAAAGTCGGTCGGATGAGTGCAAAGCAGGAAGTGCTAGTGGTTATACATATATAATAATATTTGAGCAGTATTAGTTGCTTAGCTAATAGAAAAGCTCTTGACAAGCTTTTCTCCCAATTGCTAATGCAATTTTATACTTTTCATAAAAGCTAAATGTTTTTATGATCTCCCAAAATATTGCCCAAGTGAATTTCATCAGGGGAATCGTCAAAGACAAAGGAAATTGGTTTTGTTATTGGAGATATGTAGGACTTGATAAGATTTGATAAGAGTAAAAAACTTATTAGGGCTTCTTGCCAAAACTTACTCCACTTTCACCACCCGCTTGCCGAAGGTGCGTCGCATCTCGTTCTGCGGATTCAGGTGTCGCAGCTCAACGCCCAGCAGCTTCTTGGTGGCTGAGCTGCCCGCAGCGACAGCCTGCTTCGCCGATTGCTTGGGCACGGCATCGTAGACTTTGCCCAGCAGCGGATCGACTTTCTCAAAGTACTTGTCCTGGCGCTCGTTGTCCTCGCTGCTGATGTGATTGCCACTGGACCTGGCCTTCTTCTTGCGCTTCTTCTTCTTCTTCTTCTGGGCCGCAGCACTCGCGTTGGGGAGCGCAGCAGACGGATGTTCTGTCTCGTTGTCGTCCTCCTTGAACTCACTCTCCGAGAGACTGAGACCGGGCTGGTTCAGCTGGTTTTAGAAAAGAGATTGAATGAGCTCATGGCTAGTCTACTGATGAGCTGGCTTAGCGCTAATTCACGTACCAGATCGAATGGATTCAGATGGGTCTTGCGGTCGCGCTGCATGTCTCTGTCCTCCAGTTCATCATTGTCCGACAGTTCCTCGTTGTCCTCGTCCTCTGGCGGCGGCGCCAGCTTGTCAGCGTCGCCCTGCAGCTTCTTTAGCATTCGCGCGGACATCCTGATTTACCTGCGCTGTGTTTCTATTTATTTTCGTCGTTGGTTCAGGTTCCCTGCGCCGTTCTGCGCTGGATTCTCATTTGGAGCGGTGTTGTAAAGCGCCAGAGTCGCAGCTGCTGTGTTGGCTAACTCGAGTATACAATGCGCGCCGGTCTACAACACTTACAAATGGGACAGCTGGTTCCAGGCTGTGGCGGCAAGGAAAGTTATTTGAAAATTTATCGATAACGTACAATTTTCGGATTCTTCTGGATTTCACGTAGAAGGGGTTCATGCGATTTGGCTGATATTTTCTGAAATTTGGTATTATTTCGGAGGTCATTACTCAATTCCAAATTTTTACTGTTCAGTCAAAAAAAAGAAAGTTTTTAAAATGAAATGGCATGCCTTTTTTATGCTTTTATGATGCTTTTCTATTCTTTAATAAGCTAAGCTAAAATTATATGATTATAGTTTGTTACAGAGACTTTAAATAGTCTTGTTCTCAACAATGATTTTACAACATGATTAGGTTTTGCAACCAATTCGAGATTAATTTGTTTTATTTATGCAATGAAAAGAATTATGAATATACTTGTGATATGATAAAGCCGCGTCTGCATTTTGCTTTAATTGACATAAAATTTGTTGCTAAAATCTTCAGGAGCCATCCGTGAAATCACAAATATTGCTTGCCCAAATAGGCGCCCACAATGGCGGCCATGATGGTCAAAATGCAGGAGGCAAATTTGAAGAAGTTTCGGCCCCGTTGCTTAGAACGACTCATCATCCCCTGGTCGTGCAAGTTATCAATCTCCTCCTTGAGGGCGGAGCGCTCGTCCTCCAGCATGCTGACCTGCTTGAGCAGCTTGGCTACCGGCTCGCTGACCTCTTCGACGTCGAATTCGGTCTCGCCATCTAGCTTGGAGTCTGGGGAGGCACTGCCACCAGCCTGGCGCAAACGCTCGTCCGATGGCTTTTGCGGGACCAACTCACACTTGATCTTGGCGTCCCAGATGTTGGCTGCTTTCTGCACCTTCCAAAACTCCTGCAGATCGGCAACGTCGCCGGAGGCCAAGGCCGCCTGGATGAGAAATTTGTGTTTCTTCTGGCCGGCCTCCGGGACAATGGGCTGCATGAAGATGTCCACGGTGACCTTCTCATCGGGCCCCAAAACCCCGATGTTGGGGCGCACGAAGAACATGCGAGGCGAAGTGGTCTTCAGCTTAAAAGCCACGCTCTGGCTCTTGCTGGGATTCCCGACGACCAGGTTCTTGCACACAGAACGGTTGAAGGGGCCTTCAAAGACGAGCTCGTCGCGCGGCTCCAGGGTCAGCATATTCGGCTTCTTGTCGTTCATTATAATTCTTTTATTTTCTTTTAGAATCTGAAAACGTTGTGAATTACTACGGGTCCGAATGGGATATGTTGTAGAGAACAAACTAGAACAAAATGTAAAGTTCCAAAGTTGGACGGTGCTAGTTTGCTTCTCGCAGCCCTGACAAAAGTGAAGTGTGTAGCGCTTGCTTTGTTGAATCGAAGGTATCGCCTTCGTTTCGATATTTATCGCTACCTCCGTCCATGGTATTGCGATTCATTTCCACTATGAAGAATAACGCATGGAAATGCAGGATGCAGAATAGGCTATTTCCAATTCACAATATAATGTATGCTAATTGGAAGAAATCGAAAGATAACATCAAGAGGACGAAGTTTGTAGTCTAAACATAATAAAGCTGAAATTAGTACTTATTAATACTTATCCAATTGTTCCTAATGAAGGTATAACGATATGGTCACATATACTACTTGCTAATAAAATAAGACTATTGGCAAAGTTGCTCCAGGTCGCTCTAAAACTAAGCGACTAGTTTGCTTAGAAACGAACAGACTGACAGGCAGGCTTGACTAGATCGATTCGGATGTTGCTGCTGATCTGGAACTGTATACCTGCTAACTGTAGAAAGTAGCTTTAATAAAGTCATCTCAACATGAATCAGAATCCATTAGTTAGTTTTATTTTCCATTCCCAGTGACTTAGCCATGTCCATCAGTTCTTTTAATTTTACACGCAAAGCTTTGTTTACCGGGTGTCTCACAGTCGAGCACACTTGATTGTAGTCTGGTTTACTATTTCCCTAAATTTACAATAAATTTGTGTAACATTTTACAAATAGTGTTTCCCATAATAGGCGCCCACAATGGCGGCCACGATGGTCAAAATACAACAGGAAAATTTAAAGAGGTCCCTTTCCCGATGCTTATATCTACACATCTTCCCCTGGTCTCGCAATATAACGATCTCCTTCTTAAGGGCATAGCGATCGTCCTCCAGCACTCTGATCTGCTTGACCAGCTTGGCCTCGAACTCGGCCTCGCAACTCTGCTTACTGTCCGGGGAGCCGGTAGCACCTCCACCTGCCTGACGCAAATTGTCCTCCGATGCCTTGTACGGGGCGATCACACACTTGATCTTGGTATCCCAGATGTTGGCTGCTTTCTGCCCCTTCCAAAACTCCTGCAGATCGGTAACGTCGCCGGAGGCTAAGGCCGCCTGGACGAGAAACTTGTGTCGCTTTTGACCGACTTCCGAGACACTGGGCTGCATGAAGATGTCCACGGTGACCTTCTCGTCGGGCCTCAGGACGCCGACATTGGGACGCACAAAGAAGGTGCGAGGCGTGGTGGTCTTTAGTTTAAAAGCCACATTCTTGTCCTTGCTAGGATTTCTGATAACCAGGCTCTTCAACACAGAACGGTTGAAGGGGCCTTCAAAGACGAGCTCTTCGCGCGGCTCCAGGGACAGCATGACCGGCTTGCTGTTCCCGCTCATTATAATTCTTTTATTTTCTTTAAGAATCTAAAAATTATTTGAATTAGTACGGGTCCAAATGATAAATGTTGGAGAGAACTAACGGATGAAAATATATAAGTCCGAAGTCTGACGTTTCCAGTTTGCTTTTGCAGGCCGGACAAAAGTGAATTTTGCTAACTTGCCTCGTTGATACGATGTTTTCAAAACTGCCGCCTTATTTCGATATATATATATATATTTAATTTATTATTTTTGTTATATTTACTTGAATTATTTGGAGGAGAATTATGTACCTATAAGATAGGATATTTGAACTCAGTGCACTGAGCATTCTTCTGTCTCCCAATTTGTATAGTCTGTTTATTGTTTTAAATTATTTAAATAATATATTTATGTACCTACCTACCGACCCAAGATTATATATTGTAGCTAACACTGAAATCTATGGTTTAATTCCTTTTTATTGGATTTTCGTCGTTGTCGTTATATTTACAAAAATTCGATGAGTTTTCTTTGCTGAGTGTACCCTTAAGCTACATATGTGCTCCACTACCAAAATATCATACGCCCGGCATTTGGGGAGGTGGCCTTAGACAGGATAATGCCCGACAGTTCGTCGTCCTCCGGTTCATTGCTGTGTCGAGTGGGAGGAGGATTAAAATGGTTAAAAGGACTCGGTTCGGTTTATGCAATTATATATACACGTTTATTGGTATTGCTATTCGCTTTGTTGGTTTCTTTTTCTTTTTACTTTTTGATTTGTTGATTGTTTTGTTTTGCAATAAATAACAATGAATGTTGGTTGGTTGTCGAGACAGCGGATGCCGGATGCTGAATGGGCATCGGGTTGTGATCACGGTGCGATGATGGGTTTTCGAATGCGATTCGATTCGACACGATTTGGAGGGTGCTGAGTTCTAATTTTTGTGGTTTTGTGGTCGGGGTACAGGACAACAGGCACAACGATAACAACAGTTATGTTACAACGGATGGCGGTGGCCAATATCGCTTTTATGGTCTACAAATAGAATCCGGCACAGGGTCCCGGAAAGATGGAAAGAGATAGAGAGGGAAGAGAGAGATATATAAAATATATACAAATAAAAAAAATCGATTTCCATTAGCGGGCAGAAACACAAATTCCAAAGAACGGAACACAAAATAACATAACATAATCGGTATGGAGACATGCAGATGATGGAGGATGAGTTTGAGTTTATAAAGCAGGGGAGAAGGGGTCCAAGGGGCAATAATACACAGTTCGTTTTAATTAAGTCGCATTTTATTTATGTTGTTGTCCTCTTTTTTGTTTTGATTGTTTCGTTTTTTGTTTGTTTTCAACTTTTTAGGCACTAGTTAAATATTAAAAATATATTGCAAAAATCAATAAAAATATGCCTTACAAACTCCTGCGCTAAAAATTAGGTTTTGTACAGCATTTGTTTTTGTAAAAATGTTGCATTAAGTAAATTTCGATTATACGTACTTTAAATATCACTTAAATATTTTCGTTTAAGCCACATAATTATGTTAATTTCAAACATTGCGGTTTCTAATTTACGCTTGCGGACGGTTACAAGAACAAATTGCATACGCGAGAAATGTACAAATTTTTAAATATATTATTTATAAATAGCATTTTAAATATAAGGGGTGTTTTTGTTTTGTTTTCGTTTCGTTTTCCAATGTATTTTTTGTTTCTTGTAGTGTCTAAAATTAGTTTTGTGTTCTATAAATTAGTTTTCGTAGTTATGCAGTCGTTAAGTGTGTTCTTGTTTCCCATAAATTAGTTTTGTAGTTTAAATTCGCTTATTCATTTGTAAAAAAAATTAATTATCAAAATCAACAACTAATCACAAGGCAAATAGAGTTTTTAAAGAGAGAAAAAGAGAAAGGAGGGAGGATCGGGCGTTCGTTCTATTTTCTTTTTAGCCTTTTCGGGCAACGCAGGCGTGTGCTTTAGTGGATGCTTGGCGTAACGAGTCGAGTCAACGAGTGGCGAGTAAAATATAGCGAGCGAGTACCAACACCAGAGAGATAAGAAGGGCAAAGAGGCAGCGATTGGAAATAGAGAGGGGTCGTGATTGGGAGTCCAGGGGTTTATGGGACGGATGAGTGAGTGATCAGGTGAGATTCTTTTTAGATGGCACAAATGCAGCGAGTGGCAAGTAACTGGTTAACAGGCATTTAGTGGACGATTGGCGAGTAACTAAAGCCCCATTTTCACGATCTGATTTATCTGTAATCTAATATTTTAATCGCAGAATTCCCTAGAGATTAGTTACACTTTCTCTAAAGTTTGATTTTAAATTGTTCGCCAGAGATTTCTACAGCATTTCATGTATGAAGAATCAGACCGAAATCAAATCAGTTCGTGAAAATGTGGCTACAATTTAGTTGAAGCAGACAGCGAGTGACGAGCGACGAGTTGGGTCAGCGAGTCCTGGTCCTCCTCGTCCCATCGCCTCCTCGTTATGGCTTACTTTTTCATCAGCGAGCGGACCTTCTTCATCGTTCGATTGAAGATCGTCTTGTTGTTGGTTGTTCCCCCGGCACTGTAGTTGGAGCCGAGGGACGAGTTGGAGGTCTTGTTGCTGGTCAAGCTGGCTCCCCGATGGACTGAGGCCGAAGCTCTCTGTTGATTGCCGTGCCGCAGGCACCCATCCGACTGATCCTCCCGCTCGCTCTCCGTCGCACTCACACCATCAGGGCTCTGGCGCTCCCTCACTCTCTCCCTCGCCGGTTGCGGCGGCCTCTCAGGTGTGGGCGACTTGGAGGAGGAGGAGGAGGTATCCCTTCGCTGGGGTTGCGGGGTCATTGGAATGGCCAGGTTTTGCATGCTCTGCGTTCCCTCTGATGGTTCTCCAGGGGGAGGCAGTAGCTCTGCTAGGGTTTGCTTGCTGAGAATGTGGTCCAGACTTCGCGACTTCCTGTGCTGCTGCACGTTCGCTGGAGTGGCCAGGCTGTGCTTGTCCCGCCGGGTCACCGGCTCCACGGCAACTTCAGCTTCCGCTTCCTCCTCCTCCGGCTGCAGGGTGCACGTGGAACTGGCGTTCGTTAGAGCTGTACTTCCCGCTGTGACCATCGCCGCAACTGCTGCTATCCTTTGCTCGGGAGTGGTGGTGACCGAGCCCGCCTGATCCAGCAACCCATCCACGCTGTGCGATCGATAGCCGTTGCCCATCCCGGAACCGGATCCATGGCCCAGTCCTGCCGCCGAGCTCCTCCTGGGAGGCAGATACGCCAGCGGCGTCATATTCTGCATGGAGGCTGAGCCGGCTCCCGACTTGTGGAGCAGGGCGGCCTGCTGGGTCCGGTAGGGTGGCAGGATCTGGGAGCGCTTCGAGGGAGCGCGCGAGTATCCGCTCAGCTGTGAGGTGCTGCCTCGTTGGCGGGCCGGCGAGGGGGATTGGCGGTACCTATTTGCCTGGTGATTAGCTGTGAGCGCGTGAGTCGGCGTTTCAAGCGATTTCGAGTGTGTGTGGCAACCAGAATTAAATCAATTATTAATTGGTAAGAGTAAAGAGTAATGGGTGGTGAGTGTCGGGTGTCCAGTATAGAGACTATAGTATCGAGTATCAAGTAAGGGATGAGTGGTGAGTGGTGAGTGGTGAGTAGAGAGTTGGATGGGTAGAGAGTTGTACTGGAGAGTGTGACTTGAGGATCTCTGCTTAGGACTAAAACATAAGTATTCGAGTTGGCTAGCTCTGTAAATCTTTAGCTTAACTTCGCTCACTCTACGCTGGAGCCGCCGCCTGGGAACCCTGGCTTGAGCTTGAGCTTGCATTTGAGTTGGAGTTGGGAGTAGTAGTAGTAGTAGTTGTAGTACTCGTTGGCCCACCTTGTCCGCTGCCATTGGCCGAGGCCATCAGGCCATCCACCACACTGCCTGCGCCGCCGCCGCCGCCACCACCTCCGGATCCTCCTGCTCCTCCACCTCCGACCGGAGCTCCAACACCGCCCTGGTAGTCGGAGTCGTTGCTGTGCATTCTTTGGTATGAGACCGCACCGGGCGTGCCGGGCACCATGGCCGCAATGCGATCGATATTCTTTTCGCCGCGCAAAAATCTGCCGCATCAGAAGAATGGGAATCGTTTAAGTTTCAGTTTTAGAGTTTTGTATCTGGTTATCAGGCTATCGGTAATGGAGTACTCCATCCTAGTCCCAGGCTAATCCAGGTCTAAATGCGTCGCTTTATATACCTTTCGAGCTTATCGATGCACGCGTCCTGGTAGTCGTGGATCCAACTAACTCCGTTGAAATGCGCCACGCTGCGCATATCCTCCGGCAGCCGCTCCACCTCCGGCCAATCGAAGTGCTGGTCCATGATGGGTATAATGTTGCAGTTCGAGTTCAGGGCGGCCACAATTTCCTACGGATCATAAAGAGCCATCTCTTGAGTACCGATTGGCCAGAGCCAGTCACTGTCACTGAGGGCTACTCACGCGATGCACCCAGTCCTTGCAGTCCTCGTCGTTGATGCAGCGATGCAGGGCCTCGGGCGTTAATACTAGGACGAAGTTCTTTGCCTGCCGAATACTGTTCAAGAGTCCGTTGTCGAACTTGCCCGCCTCCAGGCGCTCCACGTCAATGAACACGGAGAAGCCGCGCAGCTGCAGGTGAACCTAGATAAAAAAGGTGGAAATGTTGTAATAAAAATACTCTTTCTGTGAAGTATACATATTAATACAAAACTATTTTGTGATGGCTGAATCCTGAATTGAAACTATGATCAAATATCAATGCTCATAATTCATTATGAGATCATTGAGTATACGCACCTTGAGCAGACTGGCCAACTGGGATCCATTGGAGCGCCTGTAGCTGACAAACACGTCCAGAGTCTTGGCCATATTCTCCTCCGACGAGCTGGGTAGCGAGTTCTCCAGGTTCTTGACCGCATTGAGGATGCGCAACCGATGGATCGAGTTGTGGATGCCGCACTCTGTCATCAGCATATCCTCGTTGACGTGAGGCAACGCACACTTGTCGATGCCGGCATTCAGCATTGCGTACGTGTACGTGCAGTAGTCGGTGCCGATCTCCGAGAGGAACTGGTGCATCTTGGCCGTGTCCTTGGAGGAGTAGTCGGCCATGCGCTTGAGATTTTGCAGCTCGCGTTCGAATCGCTTTAGCAGAATTCCATTGCCAATGCCAATGTCAGCCCGCAGGTTGTCCTGGTTGAGCTTCAGCAGCAGATCCCCGTCCACCTGGGACTCGTGGAACTTGTCGATATAGTCGTTGAAGCCTATCTGCTTCACCCACTCCTGCACATCTTCCACGGACCACAGTGGCACCTGCTGGGACAGCTTGTGCGGCACCGTCTCTCCGATTAATCTCAGCGCCTGGGCGGCGAACTTGGAGGCGATGGCATTGGGGCAACTGGCCACGGTTTTCAGGGCTTCGATGGCATTGATCTCCCGGAAGATATCGGTGTTGCCCTGCTCCCTCTTGATGCCCGCCTCCATGCAGAAGTGGAAGGCAGCCAGGTTGCGGGCCTCCTCGCGATTGGAGCTCAGGACGGGCACCAGACGCTGGAGCCAGTGCTTGCTCTGTCCGTGGGCATGGGCCAGATTGGATCTCGCAAAGGCCGAGGGATCGTGGGAGGTGACAAAGGGTTCCACCAGGTCCAGGCAACCAGACTTCAGCACTTCCGCCTCAATCTCCTTGTTGGCCACCAGCACAGCGATGGCCAGGCACGCGTAGTACTTGATGTTGTCGTCGTTATGGAAGGCCAGCGGGAACAGCCACATGGGCACCTTGCGCAGGATCATCTCCTCCTGGTTCTCGGCGCCACCGTAGAGCGACAGATTCGCCAGGGCGCTGGCACAGTGACGTAGGGTCTCCACATCGCTGGTGCGGCACTCGAAGAGCACGGCATCCAGGCCTCCCAGCCTTATCACATCGGAACAGGTTCCCTCCGAGTGCTTAAAGAGGTGCTCCAGGATGCCAGTGCCAACGCGCGAGTGTTCCATATTTGACTTCTTGGTGCAGACGCAGGCCACATTCACCACCTTGTCCAGGCCATTGTCCACCACGTGCTTGCGGTTCTCGGTGGTCAGGCACTGCTCCAGGAGCTGGGCGGAGGAGAACTGGAGGTCGGGCTTCACGCAATTCTTCATCAGCAGATCGAGGCCGCCGCTTTGGCGCAGGGAGTTGCACAGGGAGTAGCCTAGCTCGTGGCCGTGTGTTGGCACCGCCCAAGCTCTCCGTATCACCTCGTTGATCTTCTCCAGGTACTGGGACTTCTCCTTGCCGCCGACAGAGGAGTGGGCTACCGCACTTCCGCCGCCGCCCCGCTCATCGTCCTGCAAGGAGCTCACTATCGAGGACAGCATGTTCGAATACTTGTTGATCGTCTGCTCGATCTCCTGCTGACCGCTGCCCGCTGTCAGGGACTTGAGGTCGTCCAACTTGAGATCGGTGAGCTTCACCATCTGGCCAGACATTTGGGAGGTGATCATGCTGCTGCCGGTACTGGAGACGCCCTGGTGCGTCATCGAGTAGTTGGACTGCGAGGCGGAGGACACGTGCTTCTCCTGGCTGATGATCCCGTTGGAGGTCATCGTCTGCGACTGCTGGGACTGTGAGATCGCCTTCTTGTCCGCGGAGAAGTTGTCGCTCTGCACCGTAATACTGGTGGCGGCCACATTGTTGCTCGCCTGCTGTGTGATGTCGCCGGTTCGCAGCGAGAGCGCCTCCTGGAAAATCCAAGCGGAAGGTGAGGTGGAAATACAGTAAAACAGTTGGAAATTATAACTGAAAAGGAGTTACATCGGGTGTATATATAGATATCGGAGAAGGTCAATAACATGCTGCAATTATCACGAATAATTGGAGTACTCTTTCACTCTTGTGTCATGCTTGGCCTAAACGGTTTATGTACAATATAAAACACTAAACTCCTATTATCTTCTTATCCAGGTATAAGAGGTATATTGCAATGATATACATAAAAAATGTTTGGAATCTTATATAGTTTTTAGAACTTTTAGACCACAAAACCTGTTGGAATGTTTTTCCTTTAAATAAATCGCTTTTGAGACTCTTAAATACTTTCATAAAAAGAAATGAAACTACTTGTGTTTGGGTATCACCAAACTATAACAGTTAAACTGATCCACCTATCAGATTTAACGATCTATCAAATGGACTATATTACAAGGAATGCTTCCAAATTCAGGCTCAAGTTATCTGAGAAGTTTACTTCCTGCAGAGGCAAGTTCTTAAGGTTTACAAGTTTATGTAGCTTACCTAATATTTAAGCCTACGATATTCAAATACCCAAGTATAACAGTTGTATGACTGTTATAAAACGAATCTTAAATCATAGAAAACCGCCAATTTGTTATTCAAATTATGATTGATTGTATAAACTGTTATATGTATCTAAATTTCTTCAACTTTAACAACTCACTATAATAATTCATTATCATTATTCATTGTATAAAAAGTTATTTAAATATACCAGTATAACCGCTTCGAATCTGGTATTTAAACTGATATACTAATCTAAATATTAACCTAATTCTGGCTTATTCATCCCATACCCCCAGTGAGTCAGCAGGGCTTTAATCTAATATGAATATAAATAAGTGAAATAACGCCCCCTAACCCTGTTATACCTTGCTCTGCTCCACCTCTATGGGGATTTCGCGTACATTTTTCATATGATTGCTGTTGCAATTGTTGTTACTGTTGTTGTGATTGGGTGCTGTAATTGCTGAGTGGTTGTTGTGATTGCTGTTGGGCGTGGGCGGTGGCTGTAGTGGTGGTGGTTGCTGCTGGTGAGGAGGTGGTGGCGACAGTGGACAGTTGCTAATTGGCTGCGGGGGCGGGTTAGAACTCTTACGTACTCTGGTGTGCGAACTAGAACTCGAAGAGGATTTCGACGACGAAGAGGAGGAGGAAGAGGACGATGCCGATGCCGAAGCCGATGCCGCTCCAGACATTCTGGCAGCGGACGATGCCGAGGACATGGTAGTGGCTGCCGCTGAGCCCCCTGCGACCACCTGAATGGGCTGCGGGGGCGGGGAGAGCGGGGAGCTAATCCCGAAGCGATTCGGCGACGTGGTGGCCACCGGCGGCGGCGACAGCGGCATCTCGACAATGGGGCTGGGCGAGCGGGTGGGCGTGAAGTCGGACTGGCCGCTCGAGCGGAAGATGCCCTTGCGGACGGGCCAAGGGGCCTGGTTGGACATTGTTTCCTTTAAAATTCTCAGTCGAAGACGACGCGACAGAGGCAGGTATTTCAATGCCAAAGTCGGAACGATTCCGATCACTCTATATTCGTGGTATATAGGGACGTATGCTTCTGTTTCGTTCGCTTATTTTTTTCAGTCTTATGTACTTTGTGTTTTATTTATTTTCATTCACATAAAAATAGCGCACAAATTGGCTGCGTCGACGTCGCCGTCACTTTCTCTGTGTATTTCTTGCTGTGTATTCGTATCTGTTAAATATTCTGTGTATACGTGTGTGTGTGTGTATGACACTGACCGACAAAAAGAGAGCTTGTAATATTTTACAGTTAGATGGCAATTAACAAGGCACTTGACACGACGAGGCATGAAATGACCGAATCGAACGAACACTTGTTGCAGGGGCACAACTCAACGAAGGCATGGGAGGTAGGAGCTCACATAGCGGCGAAAGCGATAGGCCATCTGTCGTTGGGTTTTCGACTTTCTGGAGTGAACCTATATTTCGTTGGGTTTCTTACGAAGTTCGCGTTCGTCAGGATTTCAGTTTCAGTTTTCAAGGCAGAGTCTCGCTTATGACTCTTTGTTGAAATATTTATTCGGTGGATTTTTCTAAATAATTTCACCACTGACTCTATTTCGTCAGACAGATTTTTCAGATTTTGAAGGTCGTCTCTTCTCTATGTGTTCCACTTTCGACTCGTTACACCTGCGACAATATTCGCTTTTGTAAACAAAAATCGCGGTTCGATTGTTATGTATTTAAAATAGGAAGTGTGCTGGCTTTAGTGCTATTTAGTTCGACTCTGTCACAGACACACATCAACTTCGACTATATGCAAATGATTATAATGCTCTATCCATTCTAGATTCTCAACTACATATATTTCGATGGCTGAAACGCTCGCGACGCTCGTCTATCTGCTACTGAGGACCGCACGTCGCTCTGAGGCATTTTATTCTAAAGAATTTCGAAAATAATACAACGAGAGCACACATACGAAACATACAAAAATTTCGGAGCGCAAAATCGTGGGAAATAAATCAAAAATGGTGAGGGGTTGGGTGTTGGTTCCCCTATTTCTCCAATTACTTCTCGGAATAATTCGGGGCAGTGCGTGCCGTTCCATGGGATTCGGATTCGGAGCAATTGACGCAACGTCCTAGGACTATACCCCGGATTGTTCGCCAATCCATAAAATTCGTATCAAAGTATTTTCATTGGATTTTTTATTATTGTTTAAACCCAAAGGCACTTGTTGGCTCTGCACATGGAGCGTGGCTGTCGATCCGTCGGCCTAATGTTTTGGCAGAGATCCAAGCACAAGCATCCATTTAAATTTATTTAGATTTTATATGGATTGAGTTGGTATTTGCTTTATAAGGGTGTTCTGTCTCTGATGGATGAGGATGATGATGTGTTGATGGAGAAATAAGTGATGGATTTTGAAAGTGCATTTTTGTATGAGTTGGTATAACAGTTTTAAAACTTCCTTTTATACTTTCATGTCAATAAATTTACAATTTAACAACTGCGGTTAATTAATATAGCCTCTGCAAAGATATATTGTATGAGGATGATGATGTCAGTGATGAATTTTAGTAGTGCATTTTTGTATGAGTTGGTAAAACAGTTTCGAAAAGAGTGGCACTTAGTGTTATACTTCAAAGTCAACAAATTTACAATTTAAAAGCTGCAGTTAATTAATATAGCCTCTACAAAGATATATTGTATGAGTATGATGATGTCAGTGATGGATTTTGAGAGTGCATTTTTGTATGAGTTGGTATAACAGTTTTGAAACTTGCTTTTATACTTCCAAGTCAACAAATTTACAATTTAACAGCTGCGGTTAATTAATATAGCTTCTAAAAGCATTCAAAGAAATATTTAAGGCCCAAAATAACTTCTAAGGCATTCTTCTTCTGAGTTGTTAAATTTGTAGCATACTTTTGGTTGCCATTTCAATTGATTTCAAATCCCAAACGGTTTTCGGGGAGCCACTGTATTAATGAATTATTCTAAATACCACACATTAACCTAGTTTCTGACCTATTTCTAACTTTTCCTTTCCCAATCGTGTTGTTCAGTCCTTGACATTTACGTTCTATTTGCGACTCCCAGACCCAGAAATTTCATCATCCCCCCCATAAAACAATTAATGCTAATAAACGTATGCAAATCAACAACTGTGATGTTACGTAGCCTGATTAGATAAAATCTTGCGGTCGAACTATGGTCTTCCCCTATATCACCTTTTCGGTGTAACCTGGGCAACCTGGGTAACCGGTGTTAGGGTAAACACTGATATCATCAGCTATACCTGAACTCTTCGGAACATTCCGATGGGTTTCTCCTTCTTGGACTTGCAGTAGGTGCGGATGAATTTGTTGGGGCTCCCGAGGAGCAGGCACTTGTTAAGGAACATTTCACATTACTTTCGCGTCGGGAGCTGCCCAGTTTTTGGCGCCAGACAATCGATTTTCTTGGATATATGCGTAGCCAGCAGGACACTTTCGGGACTTGATAACTTTCGCTCTTGAACAGCTCTTCTTGTGGACTGACTGCCAGGAATTTGCTATTAACGCCTTGGCACTGGGGTCCCTTATGCGACCTTAACATGCACGCGATGAACTCCCAACTGAAAGGAGTGGCCGGAATGGTCTAACAGTTAGCAAAAGCTCGCGAAACGGGGTGACTCCTCTGTGGACTCAGCCAACTGCCCTTTGTTTCAGTTCACCCTTGCGGCAAAGCTTTTCTGGCCAAAAGCTCTGGCTTGAAGGACAGATTTCAGGGGCGGTGAGTTCAATGACAATTTGCAGCAGGTTATTAACTCTGATTTGGGGATGGCTAATCGCAGAGGGGTCTTTTACAACCGAGGGTCTAGGTCTGTGATTATAACCCTCAAGTTACTTTAGTAAATCTCTTAAATCATAGTGAGAGTCTGTATCTCTCATACTTTTTATAAATTTAATCCCGATATTAACTGCTATTTATTATCCTTATTAAAACTCACCTTAATAATGGCCGCATTCTCTTCCGTTTTGACGCCATCGACCTCCAATCGATTCCGCATCGCGGCCGAGCCCTTGCTCTCCTTGTAGTCTATATCTCCGGCCTGGAGGCGCTTCATCTCCGCCGAGTTGCTGGTGGCCTGCTCGGAGCTGAAGCCATCGGTGACCACCTTGGTCTTGGACTCGGTCTTCATGCGCTTCTCCTGGAACTTGATCGTGTCGATCGTCTTGCTGGAACCGCTCAGCCCGCTGGCACTCAGCTGGGCGGCGGTTGGGTGGGTGAGGTCAAGGCCGCTGCCAAAGTGGCTGTGCGGGCAGTCGTCGTCGTCGGGCATGGTCACGATCCCATTGCTGTCGTCGTCGTCCACCAGATTCTCGAATGAGGCGCGCAGTCTGCCAGAGAGAAGAGCATTTATCAGAAACTATAATAGAAGGTAAGGAAAAACCTTGGGGTCGCTTGCAAATATGAGAACTTTGCGGTCAGGGCACTTTCAATTAGCGACTGGCTGCTACATTCTTGAATTTCTGAATTAATAAAGCCTATTTAGATGTTTAATGAGAACTTGTAGCCATTTTTCAGCACTCTTTTCTACTCTCTTGTGTGTAGATTACATTTCTTCTGAGTTAGAGACAAGAGAATTCCTCCCCAATGTGTCACTATCAATCAGAGCTATCTATGAGAGATAGTTGAGGTGCAGAAAGATAGATACTTTAACGTCGAGTCACCATTGATTTGTGGAAAGTTCTGCTATTTGTAAGAGAGACCTTCACTCACTTCTTCTGCAGTTGGGTGATCTTGTCCTGGCTGCTGAGACCCTTGAGATCGTCGATCGACGGATGGGCCGATGGGGGCTTGGAAGTTAGCCGGCTCGCCGTCGTCTGGGCCATTGTGCTGGGGGCGGTGAGAGCTGATGAGGTTGTGGTGTTCGTGGATCCGGATCCCGCTCCACCTGCGATGCGTTCGATGGCCAGGTCGTTGATTTCCGACATGGACTTCTGGATGTTTGTGAGATCTCGCTTGACCGCCGCCGCTTTCATCTCCGCCGACGTGGACAGGGCCTGTGTGGTGGAGGAGCTGGAGGAGGACGACGATGAGGAGGACGAGGAGGTTATGTGATGGTGCAGGCGCTGTGACTTCTTCTCCACCCGCGTCGTGGTGCTGCTGCTGCTGTTGACAACCTGCAAAAAATAAACACCGGACAATTATAGAAGATTGTGATATTTGCTATTTGTTGTTGTCCCAGACACATCATGGGCGGAAAATGCGAGGAATGTACACTTTTCCCCACATTCCCTCGAGCTCTTTCCGATGTAGATATCCGTATATATGTATATATACAAATATGCTTTACTGTCTGGCGCTATCTCAACTGGCATTTTATGGCCCGGGGCGCTTAGGGCGGTCTTTATAAATCAAATGAACCATTTGTTTTGGGATCGACAGTTGTTTTTGCGGCACCTATATAGCATTTGACTGGCCCCGCCTTGCCAGGGAGCTTACCTCCTGAAAATAGATGGATGGGCTGCTCTATCTAAGTTCCACACTTTTGATAATTGGCCAAAATGCTTTATGGCTTGCCTGCTTAGGAAATTGGTCTTGGATTCCTCTAGAATTTACTCAATGGATGGCTTTTATGAACCTATAAACTTAAAGAGATTCTCTGGGGTCTAAAAACCATTTGATTTTCTTTACTGTAATGAAATATATGTATATATATTATATTTACTTATTTCCAGGCCTCTGAATTTATTTCAAGAACTCATAAAAACTTTATTAATATGACTCTGACTAGCCTTTGATTATTTGGCCATTTAAGTCATTGACCCTAGGTCAGTAAACCTGCCGATGCTCTCATCAAGCCTTAATTAGTTACACGTCATTTTTCTTTTAAAAAATATAGATATTATTTAATTATAATAAATTAGCTTGGCCTCTCCACTCACAACTTTCTAGGAAAAACCCAAGGAAGACAGTTTTCTATTTATGGTCTATTTGTGCCGACAGAATATGCCAGAGCTCGCCGTCGCGTTTTTGACAAATGCTCGCGTATTACGAATCAAATCTAATTTTGGCCAGGTTTTCAGGCGTCTGCCAGAAGAGGAAGAAGCCGCTGAAGTCAAACAAGTATATAAGTGGCCGAGTGTGTGGGCTGCGATCGGTTTTATAAGGCATTCTTTTTCGCGTTAGGCAATAAAACATGTGCACACACATAAATCGCTTGCGATTTGAATGGGCGCCCGTTGCGCATACGACATGTTGGCCAAAGCCAAGGCAAAAAGGCAAACATTTCGCACCCTCCTCGCCGCTCCGCTCGCTTTCCGGCTGACATACACTTATCGCTGCGGTAACACCTTCTAGTGCCCACTGATCAATAAATATTTCCCTTACAAGTGCGGGAACTGAACTAAAGTGAAGTGAAGGAGTCGTCGTCGTCGTCGGCTTGGACACGAAATCACCAGATTAGATATCGCCGTGTTTCTTTTTCCCCCCGATTTCTGCGTCATTTACTAATTTATCACAATGATGTTTTGTATTCTGTGTGGACTAACCTTCTTGGACCTGGCACAGAGAGAGGGGGAGTTGGCAAAGAACTTCTGGGAAAACTCCGCGGTTTTCAATTGAATTTCATATTACGTATACGCCTACGTTTTGATAAAGCACTTAACCCGGGCATATATAGTATAGAATATAGCTGTATGTAATCAGCTCTCGGGATGAGGGGCTTATCAGACACGGACACACACAGAGGGTTTAGATTTAGATTTTACTTTTTTCGGCCCCCACTCTCACTCACTTTCCGCTTCTATGTGCAGGACTTTTACTTTTAATTTTACGCTTGCGATTTTCCACTTTTCACTCACTGACTGACTTTCGTTGCGGTACGTTTCTCTACTGACTTCGTCGTGGGTCGTTTCTATTTATTTGTGCAATACTGATTCTGATAACAAAGCGGGTTCAGTTCGTTTAATTGTTCGTTAATGGGCAAAAAAGCCACGATTCTTTGCTCATTGATTTCGTTCGGTACTCGTTGCGGTAATTATTATGAAGAGTGATTTGTATTATTTCTTTTTCGACGGCACACACGCTAGCAGACTAGGAATACGGCAAAATGATTTCCGCCTCGGCTGACTCTTTTTGCTATAGTATTTCTTGAATTTCTTAGCGCGCCGCTGGTTCGTTCGTTTCGTTAACTAAAATAAAAATGAGCGCCGAGCACGGAATTTCTAGCTTCGCAGGCACAGCGTGGGAGCTTCAAAGCGGAGAGCTTTCAGCGCTGCCGCGTCGCTGTCGGCGTCACTTTAAAGTGCGATCGACAAGATTGCACTTAGAGAAAGAACTTCTAAGTAAAAATAAATATGTAAAAATAAATATGTCAAAATAAATTTTTTTAAATAAATATGTAAAATATAAGAAACCAAAATAGTTAGCCCTTTTAAATGTTTAATTTTAATTAATTTAATTCATTTAATTTAAGCGTTTTAAAAGTATTTTCTTCTCCTAAAATAAATATAAATAAAAATGTTTAAAAATATTTAAGATCAGGAAAAGGTTTAAATGTATCACACTATTTCATCTTCATTTTAAAAGATCTTTTAAGTAATTAAGTAATTTATTTTTCTCTACTCCTTAGCTATGTTTCCCAACTAGTTCCGGTATTTATTTAATTAAGTGTTAAATGTCTAAATATATTTAAGTTCAGGAAAAGGTTTAAATGTATCACACTATTTCATCTGCATTTTAAAAGCTTTTTAAAGTCATTAAGTAATTTATTTTTCTCTTCTCTTTAGCTATGATTCCCAACTAGTTCCGGGAGTTGCTTACATAAAAATTCTTTTATGATGTATAAAATAAACCAAGTTCAGCAAAACTGATAATAAAGGCTATAGTAGAATTCAACTTTGAGGATACGCTCTTTACTGCTATTTACCACACATACTGAACAAGTAATTTTGAATTTATTTTTCTCAGTGGAAGATAGGGTGAGCGAGAATAAGAGACACAGCCGAGGTGCTCGGTGCCTTCGGTGTGTGAGTGAGGAATTCTAGGAAATCAAATTGTAAATACAAGTCCGGGCGGCTCTCTCTCTCTCTCTGACAGAACTTTTGCCAGTGTTGGTCGTGTGTGCTTAGTATTTATTTTTTATTTTTTGTTTGTGGCTGTGTTTTCCCTTCGCTTAATCTTTAATTTATGCCGTGAATAATTTGCATTTCCATAACTCAGCCACTAAGTCGGGCTGCGTTCACGTTTTTGTCTAAGCTTTGCAAGCTTTAGCTTCTCTAATTAACGAGTTCTCGGCTTGTGGTTTATTTTTGTTCGATTTTCTGATTCCAGCTCGTTGGGGATTGTTCAAGATTGTATCTCGTTCTGCTCATTTCAATTTGCGTTGTTTACTTTTCTGATTACCGCGGGCCTTTTTGCGGAGAGTGCGAGGGAGAAAGCTGCTGCGTGAGTGGGACGGGGAGCTTTGTTTTGTTTTCACTTAATTTTTGAATAATAGGGTGTTAATCTGTTCATAATTATTCAGCAAATTTACTATGCTCTTTTAATATATTAATGACTTTTGATTGTTTTAAATGGTTTAAAAGCGTTGAGTTTTAAGAGTGAATTTTATAAGACTTGTTCTTGACATATTTAAATACATTATTCAGTTCAGATTCAGATTAAAATATTATTCATTGAAATGTAATACACCTTTTTTTAACGACTTAATACTTAAATCCTTTATGAGATATAATTGATGTTTTTTATTGAAAAAATCATTACTTAAACTGCCAAGCTTTACTTGTAAGAAAAAGGCATTTAAAATGCCATTAACTATCAATATTAATAGTGCTTTTAATTACTTAATCTGTTGATTTGATATTTGATTTACAACTAGCCCTTTGGAACTTCAAGAGATGATTTTTTGTATAGCTAAACCTTATATTTATGGCTTTTACTATCTATCTATCTATCTATGAACACCACTTTCTTTTCTTACGCCCCGTCATAATATTCTTTTGACTAGGCTTACCTCAACAATTTCTGCGAAAGGGGAAATCATATCGCTAAATTAGTTCGCTAACCCAACAAAAATAAAAAATAATGCCTTTTTCCCCAGAAAACACAAATTGTCACCGCTCTCCTCGATGCATTGACAGAAAGCACATCGAATCGCCAATAGTTTTAGGTAATATGTATGTGATCTTTAGTATACTAAAACTGAATGAATATATAGATTATATATAGGTGAAACCTTCGTGGGGATCAGATTGACTCGCTAATAGTTTTAGGTAATATGTGATCTATAGCACACTGAAAGTGAATGAATATATTGGTTATATATAGGTTAAATTATATTTAGGTTAAACCTTCGTGGGGATCAGATTGTTATGAAGCTTGTTGAACTTGGACCGCAAACACGACTACAATCGCAACCAGGATGTAAGCAGATAACCCAAGAAAGATGAGCACACAGCCAAATCAGCGAACCCAGTCCGAGCGGAGGCGGACGGAACCGGACGGAATCGGAGGCACCGGCGTCGACTGCCGACTGCCGACTGCCGCTGACGTAGAATTCGATGGCGGCGAAGTGTGCCGGCGATGCCGGCAAGTGACTCAGCCTCCATTTAAAGCGAGTCAATGAGATGCGGCAGAGGGGAGACGGTGGCGAATGACTATACCCAGTATCTGGCGGGTCTACTGCGGGTATATTGGCTGGGGAATAAGTTCAGGAAGTACATAATGCATAACCCTAAGACTACAATACGGAGCGACCTTGGAATTTGTGCAGATAATGGAACTAACAAGCTAATAACTGAATATATAGAGATCTTTTTCAAAAGGAATTAAATATTTTAAATATTTTACATATTAATAGAATAAATTTCCTAATTATTAATTATTATTTTCATATCTTCTTAATGTAATAAAGATGAATAATAACAATAAGCCAAGCTACCAAGGAATTTGTGAAGGTAATGATAATAACAAGTTAAAACCTGAATTTATAGTTTTTTTGCAAAATGAATTAAATATTTTAAATATTTTACATATTAATAAAGTAAATTTGCTAATTATCAATTATTATTTTCATATCTTCTTAATGTAATAAAGATGAATAATAACCATAAGCCAAGCTGCCTAGTTAGTTGTGAAGATAATGAAACTAACAAACTAAAATCTGAATATATAGAGATCTTTTGCAATGAAAGTTAAATATTGTAAATATTTACATATTAATAGAGTAAATTTCCTAATTATCAATTATTATTTTCGTATCTTCTTAATTTAATAACGTTGAATAATAGCAATAAGCTAAGCAACCTAGTTATTTGTGATGATAATGAAACTAACAAGCTAATAACTGAATATATTGAGATCTATCGCCTAAGAAGTCAATTATTTTAATTCTTTAACATTCATAAAGTATATATACTAACTTTTAGTTATTATGTGCATATCTTCTCAGTGTAAAAGTGATAAATAATAGCAATAAGCCAAGCATACTTCTTGGGTGTGAACATACTTTGGTTAACAGCAGAACTAACCATAATTTATGAATGTTTAAGCGTTTGCTAATGGATTCTACAAACATACATAGATACATAAGAGTACATAACTTTAATATACAATTAAATATTTATTTTCCTACTGTACTTTTTTCCAGGTAAAACCCCATAGAGATGTTACAAGAATTGAGTTAGACGGAGGCGCTACTAACTAGCTGGAAAAAATGTGTCATAAACTTATTACTAAAGCAAGTTAATTGTATGTCAACCTTGGTTATAACCTGTCAAGTTGTGGTTTAATAAATAAGGCACAGTTCGGAAAATCTCGATCAGATCAGAGGCTATTTTCGTCAAGTGGTCAGCAGGGACTTGCCCATCATAAGAGTAAATTGGAACAGGTTAAATCAAATCAATCAGATCAGAGACTATTTTTAAAGAATAAAAGTACAAACTAATGATGAGCTTGCCTGCCTTCCATCATAATTGAATTCTAATGCCTCAGTGCCTATTTTTAGCGGACGAGAACTGTCAGCGACGCTTGACAAACTATCTGATTGGGAACTTCCTTATCAAAATGGAAACGGGGAATCTTGAAGATAAATATCGTGTGCGATGGCTATGCAAATTCTAGTGAAAACCCCAATTCGTATCTTATCTAACTGAGAATCGTAAAAAGAGCATAAACAACTTGTTAACAGGTCATTAAAAGTGGCACGTTTCTTTTTGACTTCTCCGCTTTATGTTTTTTGCTGAATTGTTCATTATGTATATTAAACAATAAATACGTGATTAATAAAATCGATTTTTTGTTGTTGCTGTAGGCCAGCAGCCGCAATGTCGCCATCGAAGCCATAAAACCCCAAGGGGCAGCAATCTTATCGAGGGCAGAAGGGCGCCGCGTTGCTTTATCAAGTGTTAACCTCTATACTTATCGGTCTGTGGAGGAGTACTAGAACCATCAAAGGTTGCCTCGATTAGGGGGTTCCTTACACCTTAAGTAATGCGTTAAAAATAGCGGCATTATGCCAGCTGCGCCCCGATTCCATACTGCTCAGTTACGATATCTGAACCGTGATGACCACGGCTGCGTCAGATTCTATTTTGTCTAATCGAGCACTCGAGTGCTAGACCGTGGATTGGATTCCCAATCATTGTTCCACTTTCTTAAGGCGAATAATATTCATGGTTGATAAGTGAAACTTGCCGGAAGAGTAGTTAGATCTAGTATAGCTTATTCCTTCAATACATATACTTGTTTTTATTCCAATGTAAAATAATAAATGCAATGACTTACGTGAGCAGGCGCTTAGTCAGGCCTTACTCAATAATATATATATATAAGATAATATACTCTTAGAGGATGTTAGTTTATATCTGTAAAGTTTGCAGCCAGATAAAGCGCTTCCCTTGTAATAACTCATTTTGAGAGAACATCATTTTGATTATATATAATATATATTAGTCAGGCCTTACTCAATAATATATATATATAATATAATATACTCTTACAGGATGTTAGTTTATATCTGTATAGTTTGCAGCCAGATAAAGCGCTTCCCTTGTAATAACGCATTTTGATAAAACATCATTTTGATTATATATAATATATATTTGTCAGGTCTTACACAATAATATATATATAATATAATATACTCTTAGAGGATGTTTGCTTATAGCTGTATAGTTTTCAGCCAGATAAAGAGCTTCCCTTGTAATAACTCATTTTGATAGAACATCATTTTGATTATATATAATATATATCTCTTACCTGCTGTGATGTGGATGTGGACTGGAGTGAGGTTTCCTTAAGACTACTGCATGAACTGGAGCTGGTGTTGATCTGCCTGCCATTCGCCATGGTGGTGGCCACCACACCGCCTCCCACTCCGACGCCACCACCCCCTACAGCCACTGCAGAGCCGTTCAAGGTCGTTGGCGTGGCTGTGGTCGTGGCGCTGCTGCCGCCCAGGGGCTGTGGCGATCCGTTCTTCTTGTGGAAACTCTCGATAAGCGAGGACGCCGGACTCAGCACCCCGCTGGGCGAACTATCCGAGAAGTCTGTCATCTGCGGGGAACAAGAGAAGGGGGAGGAGATGTGAAAAAAGCACATGAGACGTGTGAAAAACCGCTTAGAAGGGCGAGCTTATCAGTAAAAAAGCGCTGAGAAACGATGCCCTTATATGGCAATGAGTAACCCAGAGAGATATATGCATGTGGAGATATATCGCTCTCTTGGCGTCCACAGAAATAGAGCAGCAAATCGAAATAGGGGAATCCGCATTAAAGTAATTGCAGAATTAATTATTCAAAACTCTCGTTAGCATATGGCTAAACGCGTGCCATTCAACAAGAATTATTGGCTGCATTTATTCATGGCCAATACAAACGGGTATACCTAACAGTTATGGCCAGGTTTCTACAACTTTGAATCAAGTTATCTTGTTTAAAATTTTAATATGGAAAAACATAAACACATAAATACTAATGTATTTTATATATAATATAATCTTCTACCTACTTATGCGAGTAACTCCTATTGCAAAACACAGAAAATCAATTAATCAAGATGTAAACTTGTGAGATGTTCTATTCCTTACCCAAACTCGGAATCTAAATGATTATTCCAAAGTATTTATATGTTGGTATATTAGTAGCACCTCCAACTACAGTTTTCCGATAGAGACTCCCCCAAACTCTCGGCCTGCAATCAATATATTGTTTACGCTTTTACCACTTTGCGGCCAGTTAATGCAGCGGCTTTAGATATTATTGGCGGCGGCTGGTAATAAAAAAAAGCGTCAACAAGGCCGTGAAAATTATATGGCGGGATAAATAGACTTCCAGGCGGATTTCGGGCGGCCCAACAACAAACGGAGCAGCCGACCAGGCTCAGCATTCGCCTTGATTTATATTCTTTGGCTTGTTGAGCAATTAAAAATTTGCATAACTACTATGCAGTGATTTATCTTCACTCCCTGGGAACGTAATTAATTTTTCTGCAACTCGATTTGTGAAATTCGATTGGCGCGTGGGTGTCGCGGATTTATTACTATTTAAATCAGTCAATATGGCTGGAGGGGTGTGTGTGTGTATTTAGTGTGTGTGGGCAGGATCACAGACAGTGTATGGTAAATACATACAGTGGGGGTCAAAATATAATGGAAAGGCTAAACCGTATATTAGCATTTTAAATTAATGCTCCTACTCATTGACAATCTATTCAAAATTAAAGCTATTTGTTTGTTTATATGGTATAATATAGTCATATTTTTTATAAATTCTGTTTAAAAATCAAAGACCATTTAAAATTGTTCAATGGTTTATTACATATATTTTTATTAATATTTCAAAAGTTTATTAAATACTTATTTTTGGTAAGTTAATAATATAAAACTGCTTTATCAATATATAAATCATATTTAATTTTGTTGATTGTTTTAAATGGAAATCTTTGACAACCCAGAATATTTGGGTTTTTATTAACGAATCATATTTAATAATTATAAATAATAATAATTTAATTTATGTTTATAAATCGTATATAATTTAAGTTAAAGGAGATGCATTTTCATACAAAAATTAAAAACAAATCCAAAGCAAAGTAAATCCTTTGTAATATCTAATATTTTCCCCTCAATTGTACCTATTGTCGTAATTGTAATGCTCGTCATCGGAATCAATATTTTGGCAATTTATTCAAGTTTGTTTTTTGGAGAAAATGAAAAGCAAAAGCTGAAAGACCGTTACCAAGCAACCGCCGTCGCAGAAAGCTTTTCCGCCAAGCTTTTTCTCCGCTTTTCTCGGGGGCTGTGTCTAGTTTCCATATCTAACGCCGAGGGGCCGCCGGCAACCTCCAACACTTGAGAAACCCCTCGGCGGCCGACCACTTACAACACTGCCAACTGCGCAGGGCTGCCGTAATAAATCAGCAGTCAGCTGGAGTAATTGCTCACTTTTTTTGTTGTGGAAAAGAAAAAATCGCTGCTCCTGGTGTTTTCTTCCATTTGCCAGTTACTAAGATTCCGAAGCGGAATTGAGTGATTCGTGGGAGGGAATACACCGCATCGAAAGATGGAGCGCGGGTGGACTCTCGGCTGCTGCCTTTTGCTGGCCGCTGGCTCGATGGCGTCAGCATATGCCGACGTCACGACGCAGAATGCCATGTTAGGCAGCAAGAAAACGCACAAGGAAACCTCTTCGGCGGACAGCAGCTCGGCGGCAGGCGGTGCCCTGTCCAGCAGCGGCGTCTGCTCCCGGATGCTGCGCCACGTCTTCGAGAATGCGACGCCGCGGGACGAGCAGCAGGCGGGTGTCTTCGAGGAGTACAAGCCACAGCCGGACACGGTGGAACCGCTGGAGGAGGAGGCCTATCTGTGGAACTGCCTGCAGGCGTGCTGCGAGAAGCCACGGAACGTGACCACCAGCTCCTGCAACGTGGTGCTGGTCTTCAAGGGCAAGTGCTACCACATCCGATGCCAGAGCAACGAGGCCTGCCTGCCCAAGCAGCGGGTGCGGCTGCCCAACGAGAAGGTACAAATGGTACTGGTCAATCCCGTGGGCGAGGCCACCTGGCCGCAGCTCATCAAGGCGGAGGCGGCCAAGCAGAATGCCGAGATCCTGCCCTACGACGAGGCGGCCCTCAATTTCTGGAAGCAGCCACGCCGCTTGGGTTACTTGGCACGCAATCAGGTGGGTTCCTTTAAGTACCAAAGGTAAAATACTTGGTATCTAGAATACTGAAGTCAAGTTAGGGGTCACATATCGACCAAACTTCATTTTGAGAGGGGAGAACCCAAAATCAACTGGAAAGGTGTTTAAAAGTATGATGTAGAATATTTCCTAGGCACTCCTGGTACATTTTATATCCCTTTGAATGCTTTAATAATCCCAAAACTCATCCTATTAGGAATCCCCCGTTTACGAGGACGACGATTTCCCGTTGGCCGACAAGCGAATGAACCAATTGATCCTCCAACCAGATGAAAATGATGTGCTGGCCAATGAGGAGCTCAACTTCTACGATCAGAATGCCAAGTTCACCGCCTGCGACCTGGAGACACCGTGCCCGCCGCCCCAGCAATGTGTGCCCCTCCAGGCGAATGCGGTGCGTGGAGTGTGCACCTGTCCCAATGGATTTATTTGGAACAAGCAGCGCAAGTGCGTGATGGCCGCTATTCCCTATAGCTCCTACCTGACCAGCAGCAACGAGGCAGTGCAGCAGGATGCAGTGGCGGCGGCTAGCGAGAACAGCTCGCCAGAGGTATCTGCACCGCCAGCGAAAGCCGAACAGAACAGGGATATTGTGGTGTCCGTGATGTCCAAGGAGGTGCGACTGCCAGAGCAGGAGGTGACACTCGCTGCATTCACGGTTCCCGATGAACAAACCAGCGACACCAAGTACAAATATCTGTGGACACTAATATCACAACCGAAGGGGCCGATGAATGGCACAATCTCCGACCAGAGCAAGTCCAAGGTGAAGCTATCGAATCTCTCCGAGGGACTGTATACCTTTAAGGTGACCGTAACCGGAGACAACGGCACCTTTGGCGAGGCAACAGCGAACGTGACGGTGCTGCCGGAAAACCGAATCAATCAGCCGCCGCAGGTGATAATCTCGCCCAGGGAGCAGATCATACGGCAACCCACCACAAATGCCATACTCGATGGCAGCACCAGCACGGACGACGACAAGATCACCAACTGGCACTGGGAGGTGATCTCGGGTCCTATTGGTTATCAGCCAGTCCTGCCGGAGGTGAACACCCTTCAGCTGGACCTCACCTCGCCGGGCAACTACACCTTCAAGCTCACCGTAACCGACTCAAATAATATTACAAACTCCACCACGGCCACGATAGCAGTCCTCAAGGAAACCGACTATGCACCGGTGGCGAATGCGGGCGATGCAGTCATCTTATATCTGCCGAACAATAATGTCACCTTGAATGGCACTGCCAGCTCGGATGATCACGAGATCGTGGCCTGGGAGTGGACCAAGGATGCCAGCGACGAGGCCAAGGCAGTGGACATGCAGAACACGAGGACTCCGTATGTCCAACTGTCCAATTTGGAGGAGGGCATGTACACCTTTGTGCTTAAGGTCACCGATGGCAGTGGCCAGTCCAGCACGGCCAAGGTGCATGTCTTCGTGAAACCCCCAACGAATTCGCCGCCAGTAGCCGAGGCTGGCACTAATACAGTGAGTTAGGGATGGGATAGCTTCTAAATCAGAATAATATCTATTTCCTTTTGTAGACCACCAGTTTACCCATCAATTGGGTGCTGCTCAATGGCTCCGAGTCCAAGGATGACATTGGTATCAAGAGCTATCAATGGAGGCAGCTAAGCGGACCCAATAATGCTGTCATTCTGATGTCCAACTCATCGGTGAGACTTGATCAAATAACTAGACATTTATTAAATGCGGAGAGTTTATTCTAATAACTTGTTTCTTTCATATTTCCACAGATTGCCAATGCCACCTCTTTGACGCTGGGTCTCTATCAGTTCGAGTTGAGTGTAGCCGATGAGAATAATAACACCGCCACAGACACCACTTGGGTGAAGATTGTGCAAGGTAAAGAACATACCACAGTACTCTCTTAAAATTCGTAAAGAATATGTAAACCATCACACATTAATGTCTTTTCTTAAACAGAGCGCAATGCCCCTCCCGTTGCCAATGCTGGAGGAGATCATAGCATCACTTTGCCCTCCACAGCCATCTATTTTAATGGCTCCAAGTCCTGGGACGACCTGGCGGTGGTCAAGTACGTTTGGACACGCGAAGACAACAGCCTGGCAGCCGGTGTCATTGTGGCGGATACCGATAAGCAGCCGGTGATGATTGTGAGTTGCGACATAGACCTCATCCAACTGATATTAATCTGGTTTAATCTTCTACTTAGTTAACAAACCTTGTCCAAGGGCGCTATGTCTTCAAGCTGACCGTGAGCGATGACCAAGGACTAACCAGTTCGGATACTGTCAGCGTGAATGTTCACCCCGATCCTTTGTTGATCCACCTGGTGCAAATGACCCTCCCCATGGGCGTCTCTGTGCTACCCCAATCCGAGCTAGATTCGGTGGTTCAAAAACTGCAACTGTTGCTGGGCGACGAGAACAAAATCCAGGTCAGAGAGCTCAAGTACGATTTGCACACGGATGCGGCTGTTCTGGTCTTCTACGTGAATGACGGTCAGGGAAAGCCCCTCAATGGCCTGCACGTGGAGCGACAGTTGAGGGCTCAGCTACAGAAGGATGCCTCCATACTGGGAGCCCTCTTTGTGGATATTCGCACCACTGTTTGCCAGAATGATTGCTCCGGACATGGCAGTTGTAATCCCACAACGAGAGCCTGTATATGCGAGGCATTTTGGATGCCATCGGCGGGTTACTTCTTTAGCAATCAGGAGGCCAATTGTGGTAAGTAACCTCTGATATTCTGGGTTAATAAATAAGTTAACAATACATATTTACTATTGTCTTTCAGATTGGTCTATATTGTACGTGTTTGTTGGAGTAATTGTGGGATGCCTGCTGCTGTCAGGAGTATTTTGGGGCATTGCTTGCGCGTGCAAACAGTCAAAGAAGCCACGTCTTCGCCAGAAAGTGCAGAAATATGCACTGATAGGCAACCAGGATGAAGAGGCAGCCAGTTGTAAGTGGTAGCCAATGAAACGTCTTTCATAGACTAACCAAGTTCACATGTTTTGCCACACAGATTCTCGCAACACTTCCCTGACCGAATCGGAAACGGATTCCGATGTCCTGTTCGAGACACGCACAAAGTCCAACGGAGGACTGAACAAACACAAGTCGCACAATCACCATGGAGGACATGGAAGCAGTGGGGGCAGCGGCGGATCCTCCGGTCGCGATGGCCACAAGTTAATGCCCCAAAAGCTGGGCCGCAAGATTAAGGCATAAAATTATGCAGAACGAATATATGTGTGTGTTAGTCGATTTACTATACACAGGGGTGGACACATAAATCGCTGAGGAGTTTAAATCAATCGAAGTTGAAGATGCATCCTTGAATATTTCTGTGGCACCCCTGACAGTGTGCGTGTGTGATATCTATTTGTATTTTCTATATATTTACTCGGAGATCTTTTGTACTTTCTGCATACTTGTATGTACATGTGAAGTTATAATGTTCCTTTATGTGCAATTATCGTTATGTACTTGGCTTAATTTAAGACCTACTTGTTTGTATTATCTAAGCTGCTGCTGCTGTGCAACACAACCTATTAATTTACGCTTATTTTAAACTCTGTTTACCTCGATACTTTTTTGTGTTTATGTACATATATGTAGAGATAGCCGTTCACAATCAAATGTAACAGAAAACAATATGTAACTGCTTAAAAGTGCATTATACCCAGCATTAAACGAAACCCATTAGATGAGATATTCTCTTTGATTGGGAGGGAATCAAGGTAAATCAAGTCAAGTAGCTATAGCTGCCCATAATTCATTTGATCAATCATTTATCACACTGTTAAGTTAATTTGTATGCAGGGGCCACCCCAATCGAGCCAGGAGCATGCTCAATGCATTCGAGAACACGTCTTCCTTTGACGACTACAGGTTGACAGGTTCGCTGCTGCCGCTGGTGTTTACACGGCTCTTGTTGACTTATCACTGAACTGCTGTTTTTTCTGGCAGCTTCCCTGCCTCAGAGCATTTTAATTCAAACATTGACGCATTTCGGCCCACACACATGGAAGAGACACGTCGCCAAACTAGGTTCACCGGCGGATCTCTTGCCAATTTTTGCACAAACAAAAATAAGTGTAGCATCTAAATTGAAAGCGTATTAATTTAAAGTCTTCACCAATCTTATCAATTTGAATAAAAAATCATAGCACATGGTGACATGTTGATATGAAAAATATGCAAGGAATTGATAAGTTTGAAGAAATCATTTTGATAAAATAACAGACTGACATGTCCTCAGATTAAGGCATCTGATATGGACAATGTCTTGATCTATGATTAAAGTTGTTAATACCTTTTTTATAAATGGTCTAAGAAGCTTAAGTTGGCCAAAAATATAAGGAGTGCCACAGAAAAGGGGATTAATATTTGAAGATCTTGAAAATATATCTTAATTTGGCAGAGACAATGTTTTGTTTATTCCATAGTTAAATGTATATAAATTACAGAGATATACATATAACTTTTTGCTATTATAATTAAGTAAAGATTTTATAGAAGCTACGACAAGTTAATGCAACTTTTGTCAATCTTTAAATCCTTTTAATATAATGCATTTTCATACAATTATTATTTAATATATTTATTAAAATAAACATCATTATTTCATATACTTTTCTTTCTGTGTAGCTGCCAGTCAAGCTGTGTGTTACGTTTTTTGGCGAAATATCTTTAAGAGCGCCGCGCTGATTCGCTGATTCAGTCTGAGCCAGGGGCTTAAGTATTTGCGTGTTTGTTATTGATTTTAGCCGGATTTGACCGGCTCGGCTTGGTCCTGACCCCCGCCCTCCACCGCCTCCACCCACTTGACTGTCACGCGCGACCCATTTTTCACAGCTGGGAGCGGCCGAGACACGCGATTTTCCCATATCCCCCAAACCCAAGAAGGATCCATGTGGCGCCTACAGCCTGGTGCCTGCCACATGTCATGACCACTGTACACGGCTGTCCTTTGGCTGTAATTACCCCGAACCTTTGTAGGTTTTGCATGGCCAAAAAGAAGAGAGTAAGGTTCTTGAACTCCTGAAAATCATGTAGGACCACCCCACCCCAGTGGCTTTTCGCTTTTCTTGGTATTTAAAGCCCGCTCAATTGTTTGTTTCCACTCATAAGTCTCAATTAAACGCCTTTGGCCCCGAGGAATGCCACATTTAATGGCCACTTCCACGAACTCTTCACGAATTATGAATTTTTAATTTCTTAATATCCGATGGCCAACTAATTTGCATTATCTCCTCCGATCTGAGATCTGGCGTTGACAGTTTACAGCTGTCGGGAGTTGGACAATAACAATCGCATCTCTAGAGGTTCCCCCCTCATCTCCTAACCCTTTAAAATCACATAGCAGGTGGCGGCTACTGGTATTATCATTATTTTTGTCATTTGTCAAATCAGGCAAAGCTAAAAAAAAAAAAGAAACGATTTTCGCTGTTTGTTTTGTTTTAGAGCTGAATTCCTCTGTCGCTTTGAGTTATGGCCATTTTGCATAAATTAAGTGATGACTTTATTTTGTTTTAAAATTATTATTTAAACGAAAATGAAGAAGGTATTCGCATAATGGAATTTTGACAGGCAGATTGATTTATGTGGTACGAATGAAATAAATATTAAATGGTACTTGAAATTAAGCCTTTTATTTATAAAAAAAAGAAACATTTATCAAGAGAGATTTAAGTGTGTAAATGGCATTAAGTATTAAAGAAAAAACTTGCAAGGGATAATTTAAATGTTAATTTATAAATATAAATAAAATAACAATGAAGCTTATTCTATAAAATTCAAATATAATTTCTGGCTAACTCAAAGTAAATACCATTTAAAATTCTTAAAGTAATATTTTGTTTTTGTAAATTATACAAACGTAGTCTCTCATTAAAAATGTATTAATAATATGCAAGGGCACTCCCAAGTCGTCGTAATATGTTGACACTTTAAGGCGCCAAAGTAATATTTTATCTTGAAGATTCAACGTGATGATTAACAGAGTTTTATTGATTTATCAACGCATTATTTTTGAGGACTACTTACAAATTCCAAGACTAAAACCCTTTCAAGGTTGGTGGTTATCTTTTTGTGTGGATTTGCATTCGATTTGCGGTTCACTTCAGATCAGTTTCGTTCCGAGAGGTTATTAAAATCTTAAAAGACTTTATCAATTAACATAAGAGCAAAAATAGAGAAGACAAACTGAGAGCAGAACCCGTCATAGAGGCGAATAAAACTCGCTTTATGCTCGTTTTTGTTTGATTTTTATGTGATTTAAATGAACACCACATTTAAAATTGCCCCCTTTGGGCGAGGGGCAGGTGTGGGTGGGGGGGAAGAACAGCATTTTTGCAAGAATCACATACAACAACAGAAATTGGCACACGAGACAACGGTTGAGTGATTTTTAATGTATTCGTGACAATAATTTTTGGGCGCTGCTGATACGAAAATATAGGGGGAAAGGCGAAAGAGTTGCGGGCGGCAGAAACACCATAAAATGCTTTGTCTTGTCTGCTTTATTTGCGTTTTATTATTGTTTAATTAGACCCTGGCATTCATCTGTGAATGCCAAACTTTGTTTGTGTTTGTTTGTTGCTGGCACCAGAGGCAGTCGCTGCTAGAGCCACACCCCCTTTTCAACCTCCCGCTTTCCGCACACAGAAAAAAATACAATTTGATCTTATTTTATACCACAAATGAACCTTGAAAAAGTTGCTTTGATAATCTGTCATATATATATATAGATAATCTCTTAATATCTTTTAAGTCCTTGGTAATATCAACTGGTATGTTCTTTCTGTTATTTTCAAAAATTATAAACTATTTACAATGAAAATGTTCTTCTCCAAGTTCGAGTTTATGTCTTGTAAATTATTAAAATTAAAATTATCTTTTTTTCAATCTCCCGCTTTTCCACACACAGAAAAAAATACAATTTAATCATATTTTATACCACAAATGAACCTTGAAAAAGGTGATTTGATTTAATATAATCTCTTAATGTCTTTTAAGTCCTTGGTAATATTAACTGAATGTTCTTTCTATTATTTACAATATATATAAATTAGTTAAGATGAAAGAGTTCTTCTCCAAGATCGAATTTTATGTCTTGTAAGCTTAAAATAACCTTTTTTTTGGAACCAAATTAAGATAATTGTTTCGTATTTACATTTTTCCCAGTACATTCCCAAAACAGAAGAAGTTCCCTGCTCATAAAGCAAGTTTATTGTTCTAGGGCGGCAAAATTCAAATGCGAAATGGAAACAAAAATAAAAAACAGAGGGGAAAAGGGAACAAATTGCGAAATCTATAATCAATATCACAATGTAGACTACAAATGTGCATATATATAAAGCGAAGATCTAGTGTGGGCTGTGAGTGACATCTCGGGAAGGAGGAGACAACAAGTACTGGGACTGTTCCCCTTTGGGTTTCAGGTCGTAGGTTGAGGCCGTCGTGTGGGCGCAAGGCGATAAACAAGCTGGAAGTGCAAACAGTGAGTGCTAAAAGTCGACGAATGCCCCATTCCAACAGTAAACAAAAGGGATAAGTAAACAATAATAGAGGGCGACCATAACTTTGTTAACAAATGGCAAAGTTTTCACTTTTCCAAAAAGATAATAAGCTCGTAAAAAATATGCTTTATTATAGGCTGTAAAGTTAGGGCTGTGTTTGGGATACGGACATTAATGTTTAACTCTTTAAATTATTAAATGTCCAAGTGTGTAAAGTTGAATAGGCAATTTACATATAGACATGTATGACTTCCTGATAATTAGGTATCTAAAGGGATATATGGGATGTTTTGTTTAGTTTTTTAATGAAATAAATTATTATAGTTACCATAGGAACTCTTTCTAAAATAAGGAGACAATTTAGTACAATAATAAGCGGTCTAGAATGGAGCACATTTTTAGATAGATTACATTAAGAGTTAAGTTTGGAAGTAATTTTCTTAGTTTAAAGATTTAATTTCTAGTATAATTCTAAGCTCTCGATATCTTTCTGATAGAATACATTAAGAGTTAAATTCGGACGTAATTTTCTTAGTTTAAAGATTTAATTTCTAGTATAATTATAAGCTCTCGATATCTTTCTGTAAGGGATGTATTCAAGGTACAGAAAAGTACGTGTTAACATAACCTTTACTAGAGAAGATATTAATATTATCTGTAATACTAATCTCATAATTGGTTTTCTAGTAAGTTAAGTAATATTTTCAGCTCACGATCTCGCTAAAACATGGATAAACTGGGCCCAAAGTTAAGTGCTGAACAAACTCCCACAAAGCCTTTAAGGTCGACGTTGGCTCTTAACTAACGATTAAGTATTAACTGGTAGAGACTTCAACATAAACTGACCTTTTTATGACTGAGGGAGCTGCCATAAATCAAGTTCGAGTAGCTTGAAGAGTGAACACTTCTCGCACTCACTGTCTTCTGGCTACTGTCACCTTCGCGGGATGCACTTATTTCGTGCCATCTTTCAGTAATTCAATTTTAGCACTTCCCCGTTTGAGCTTTCAGGCAGTACCTGTACTGCACACCTGCAACGCCAACTGTGCGACAAGCTATGCAATTTGAGCACTCAAAGGTAGTAGCAAATTGGATGAAAATAAGGCGGGAGAATATTTACGATGACGGGCAGGCAGCGGTATTTCCGCTCGGCACCGCCTGCAAGCTCGCTTCTCTATTCTCTATTCAAATTGCTATAGATAATGCAATGTTCGCTGAGCCAAGGAAAATCGGCGAACGGCGGCGCAAGTTCAAGGTCGCTGCCCGTTGCCATTGTCGCGGGCTCTGTGATTGTATCTGCATCTGTATCTGTATCTCGGCCGGGGCAGGCACTGCAACTGCAGCTGTTGCTGCGGCACAAGGACTGGCAATTAGTAGCGTCTGCAATTTGTCTCATTAGCTAAAGATTAATCTAATGCACTCGAATTTGACGTTACATTTAGCCCATTGCGTGGGTGTGCGACTCACCTGAGCGCTCTGCCAAAAGTTAAATCTAGAGAGACAAAAGCACGAGATCTGGGATTCACATTCACTCAGAAAATAAGGTTTAATTGTATCACAAAACAAGGTAAACTTTTATAAAGTATAGAAGAGATCACTGCTTAGTTAAGGTTAATTATATTTATGTATTTCAATTTATACTGAGTGTTAAAATAAATATATAATAAATAGTAACAGCTAAAAGTATTACTTCTTTTCTTAGTGATCTTTTAAGGGAATTTCGTCGTAGCTCCAACCTATGACTTACATTTCCCTGATCCCTTGAATAGTTTTGTTATTCCTAAGACAATCTCAGACAACTTAATCGCCCTTTAAGTTGAGTCAAGATAGTTGTATATAATATTTAAAGCGTAATTTCGCCATTGCATGAAAGTCACTGCCTTTGTAAGTAAATTCTAATAAGGCACAGAGCAACTTCCTATAGAATGTATGGGTATTCAAGTCAAGCAACAGATACCTCATACGATTTCTGCTACAAATTCCAAACAAGAATTTGAATTAGGATACAAAGTAGATCCCAAAGGAACCTGAATTTCTCCCTACATGTACAGAGAATTTATCAGAGAACTTCAAAGGGTTGATTTTTGGCCCAACTCCCTGATTTCCACCCAGACCTAATGACGCATTTTTGGCCTGGAATCCATTGTAGGAAGTCTGGCAGCCAGTTCGGGATGTCACATTTTCGGGAGCGTGGGGGTCGAATTGCAATCCCTGCAGTGCGGGGTGAGGGTGTGTTTTTATTATCGTTTTTTACTTTGATGGCCCGATTGCGTGGGCCGGGCCAATGTCTTCGGGACAAGTTTGTCGCTCTCGCGGTTCGATAACAAGTGCTGGCGTTGCCGGCTGAGATAAGCCATAAATAAACGTAGGAGCCAGAAAACATTTCACCAACATACTCTACTCATATCTATGTAAGACGGAGAGCAAACAGAACCATAACTGGTTTCGCAGACTCTGTTCTTCTCACCTGGGCGAACTGCCAGACAATCTGGGCAATCTCTCAGGTGAGTGAGTGCGAGCTCCAGTTCGGAGCAGGCAGGTAAAAGTGCCAAATTTTACGGGCTCTCTAGGTGTATTGCAATCGGAAAGCATAATCGAGGCAATCGACCATGAAGCTGAGCAGAGCAGCAACTACGCAAAACTATCTATAAGATACATTATCCGCCGGCAGGGGTTGTATAATGGGGCGGCCTGTGTACCCCTAATATAAACAATATCACGTTTTTTATGTCTTTTCAGCGGAATAGTTCCGAACAGAATTTCCTGTTGCTAAATTCTCTGCTTTTGTGTGCAATATTGGCCATATATGTGTTGAAAATCATATGAGGATAAAATTTCTAATTCTAATCTAAATTTTGGTAGATAAAAGGAGTATTTCTTGACCATATAAATCTTTAAAATCATTTGTTACACAAAAAGCTGCTTATGAAATGTGTAAATGCTTACTTTTATTAATTTAAAGTTGCTTCATTTCCGAAAATTTTTAATGATTCGTAGATCTCTGTTAATAATTTTTGTTTTTATTCTGAGAAATCACCCATTTCTAGATACATTTATCAACCTATTGATATTTTATATTATAATGGTACCTCGCACATTTGTTTTGGTTTATTTCTTTAATTTATTATTTATTTTTATTAATTAATTTATTATTTATTTAATTAATTTCAACGGATTGAAAATTCCATAAAAAGGTTTACCTTTCGTTTTCACTTCACAAGATCAACATGTTCACACTTCACTAGCATTCTTGCGGATGTTAATCTATCTCCTGCCTATTGATATTTCAGTGGCGTTCGCCCATTAGCCGTACAATAAAATAATCGTTATTTTTATTAGTGATTTATTAGTGTGCCTGTGATTTTATTTAGTATATAGCGCGCACTCGAGTATCGCGATTTGATTTCAGCTTTTGCACGCGCGACAACGACGAACACAACTGAGTTATGAAAACTGAATGAAAAGCACGAAAGCAGGGCAAAAGTAAACTTGTTTGCCGCCTCGCCGCCACCCCAAACAAAAGAGCGAGGGAGAGGGAGCGAACAACAGAGAGAGAGAAAAGGGGAAGGAGAGGGCTTTCGGAGCGCAGTTTTATTTAACAACACTGGCGGTGAGCGAAAGGGCATTGCCAGCTGCTAGAAAAGCTCTTTCGAAACTTGTTGCTCTTGTTATTGTTTACAATATTACTCTTTGACGCTCTCTCTCTCTGTTTAATTCCCTAAAAACAAAAAATTAATTACTTTGTGAGAAATAAACAACCTACACACTTTGATATAACTCTAAAACATTTGTTACTTATACCCCAGATGTTTCATAAAGATCAACCTTCTCTTTCGCTCCTGCTCTCGCATTTTTTTCGCCCTCACAACCGTTGCAAATTTGAATTAAAGCTTCTCCCTTTCTTGTCGGACGTTGTGATCTCGTAATTGAGTTGAGCCGCACTTTAAGGGGACCGTGTGGGATATATGTATGAAGGCGCCTCCCGTCGCGCCTCTCGGGGTTTTCCCCACAGCCACGGAAAATCATCTTAATTGAATTCATTCATAAATTACAGCTTTGAACTGGTCCAACCAGTCTGTTTATCTGGGAAAACATCTACGAAATTGGTGCCATAAGTCAGCAAATTAAATGAAAGGCTATTCGGTAAATGGTTTTTATTGATGCGGTGTTTCGGTTGGGCTACAAATAATCTGAATCACTGGGCAATTGCTTTTCAAATGGATGTATGCAAATACAAAATGATTCCCAGATATTAATCTATTTGTAGCGAAGGTTTAATAAATCTATATCTCTATAGACTTGTAGTTAAAAACTTTTCTATTATGATTTGTAAAGCAATTAAGTTCTATGAAAAGTGTTGTAGCTTTATTAGTACATATATCTCCTCCATATATATATTTTTTTTAATCTATTTCTAGAGAAGGTTTAATAAATCCATAGTTCTAATAGACTTGTAATAAAGAGCTTTTCTTTAATGGTTTTTAACGTAATTAAGTTTTATGAAAAGTGTTGCAGCTTTGTTAGTACATATATCTCTTTATTTTAATCTATTTCTAGCGAAGGTTTAATATATATATAGTTCTATAGTTCTAATAGACTTGCAATTAAGAACATTTCTTTAATGGTTTGTAACGCAATTAAGTCCTATGAAAAGTGTTGTAGCTTTGTTAGTACATATATCACTTTATTTTTATATAATCCTTGAGAGTGGCTTAATAATATAAATTTAGTTATTTCCATTGTATGTAATTAGCTTTTATTCTAAATATATTTTTAGCTTGTTCCTTTAAATATCCCCAAATTGTAAAAACCACTTTCCCAAGCATAAATCACTTTGATCAAGTAAAAGAATTAACATACAGTGACTCCCACTGCGCGCCATTAGACTTATAAACAGATCGAAAAGATATCTTAACATTGGCCCTGTTCTTCCCCCAAACTGAGAAATGGCAGGGGCACAAAGTAAGTCCCCCGATCCAAGGCAGGGTCTCCTGCTCCATACGTTCATCCGCTCATCCGTTCATCTGTCCGTCGATCTGTCCGTCTGTCCGTTCCCCCAATTGACGTCAACGGCGCCGCCGCCAGTCAGTGAGGCAGGCCGAAAGAGGCACGTACTGGAAATCAAATTATATAGTTTCTACATTATATAGACCTAGTCGACGGCACGCCGCGGCAACGGGCCATGGAAAACGGAATACAGAAATAAAACATTCGGTTCCACTTTAGAACGAGACCAAAAAAATATAAAAATCCCAGCAAATGCGCACAACAAAGACACTAAATATATATATATATCGACGAGACGATCCGAAATCTTTGGGCCATCTAAGAGGGCCGTAGTTTTTCTTGGGCCAGGTCGAGAGTGCAAATTGGCAGATGGCTGGGTTCTTAATTCTTGGTTTCTGGCACTGTTCGATCTGTATTGATATATATTATAAGTGGCCTGGGCCAACTTACTTATATTGGCCGATTGGAAACTGCAGTTGACGCATTTCCAGCCGACGCATTTAAGGCTCAATAAACAAAAGCCGCATGAAATTAATTATAAACAAATAGACACGATTTCTGTTCGATTTATGTGCCGGCAATTTTAATGGTTTGTGTTCGGTTGTTTTGTTCTCTGGACTCGCCGGTTTGAAAAGCTGAAAATGCCTGTTTATTTTCCACAGCTTTGGGTTATTAAATGCGTGGCATTAAGAACCAATATATGCGTTTCAACTTTCAGTTTGAGTGCGTTTTATGTCGGCTATATCGGGTATCAGGCTCGTAAAGCGTTTAAAGTGACATTTACCGCCTCTGAACTGGCCTCCACAAATGGTTTTGAAATGCAATGGGGTCTTACTAGTTCTCAATTTAATTTATGTATATATCATTTAGGATTAATATAAATAAATACATAAATTATTCCTATTAAAAAGCTTACAAAAATATAAAGCAAATTAATATTGCCAAGTCAAAAACCTGTACGAGTTTTAAGGGAATGGCAGCAAATTGTTACATATTCATTTCTCAGAATTCTACTTGTTATTTTTGCACAAATAATAAGAAATAGAGCCAAGCTGTTCTTTTTATCAGAGGAAACGTGGTTGAAACTATTCCAAACAATATTCTTATTCTATATTTAGGCCGGAAGTATTTTTCTTTAATTTAATTTATGTATATATAATTTAGATCTAATATGGATAAATACATAAATTAAACCAAAAGCTTACAATAATATAAGGCAAATAGACAACAAATTGTTACATATTCATTTCTCAGAACTCTACTTGTTATTTTTGCACAAATAATAAGAAATCGAACCAAGCTGCTCTTTTTATCAGAGGAAACGTGGTTGAAACTATTTCAAACAATATTCTTACTCTATATTTAGGCCGGATGTATTTTTGTTTAATTTAATTTATGTATATATAATTTAGATCTAATATGGATAAAAACATAAATTAAACCAAAAGCTTACAAAAATATAAAGCAAATAGACAACAAATTGTTACATATTCATTTCTCAGAATTATACTTGTTATTTTTGCGAAAATAATAAAAAATCAAGCTAAGCTGCTCTTTTTATCAAAGGAAACGTGGTTGAAACTATTCCAAATAATATTCTTATTCTATATATTAGGCCGGATGTATTTTTGTTTTTAATTTGTGTAAAACCCTTATCGATGAAACACCGGCAGTAAGTAAGACTGCAGTTTCGTTGGAATTCCACCCGCTGTGTAGTAGAGACTTTGATGTTATGTTTTCTATAAAATGTCTGGTGTTCCGAATGCCATCGCGTCACAGGGCAAACGAGAATCGTAAATAAAATCATGTTTTTATATATGTGTGTATATAGGTAGCTCCGGAGCGAGCGTCTGAATCTATTGTGCCTTTCACTGGCCATTAGGAGTGCTGCCCGCCGTCTGCTGGTCATTTTGGACCGCGTCGCCGGCGCCGCGGGGTTAATGTACCTTGCGACCCAAACACTAAACCCTTGACTCTCGGAATTGTGCCTCCATTCCGGGGAGTTTGATTTTTTTAGAGGGGACTAGGGGGCTTGATTGACTGACAATTACCTGATAATGCTGCCGGGGAAATATGAGACGCGATCGCATGCCGGCTGCCGTGTGGCTGCCACTCGAGGCGGCACTTGCAGGCTGGCTTTGGGCCAAGAGTGGGCTTCTGGTCGAGGTGACAACCATGGTCGGTTGTTTGTTACTTCACTTCACTTTGTGTTTTTATAATAATTTTATATCGATGTAGAAACCACTAGTATTAGTTCACTCTATTACAGTTTAGTTCTCTCGAAAGGGGGCTTCCCTCGGCACTCTCCGTTTGTTTACTTTTATTTGCGTTGGGGCTGCTGTATGAGGGGGTTCGTTGGCATTTTTCCCAGGAATTCTAGGTAGCAGCCAAAAACAAAAGCACAATTCATTTATATAATTATTAACAAGCTCAACAATTAGCATTCCTCGGGGGTTAACAACAGAAAACAGCCGAAAAACTGTGTAATTTATACGCGCATAATCGCATTCAGAAAGTGTTCGTTCTTTCCCCATTGTTGTTGCGCATAAACAATTATCAAGCATCTGGTTCTGGGCTCTTGTGCTTTATTGTGATTATTTGTACTTCCAATTTCGTCTGCCTTTTTGGCAACCGTTATCCGAAAGATACGCACAAAAGATCCAGCAGTCCGGCTGAGGCGGGGAAAGACTTACACAAGAAATGCCACAGAACTGGTTTCCGTGCCTGGCGGTGCCCCTGTGACAAATGTATCTGCCAGATACATAATACACAATAAGCGCGGCTGATTAAGCCCTCCTTTTACGGCTAGAATTGGCCCGGACTTCTGAGTATTTCCTATACATACAATGGCCATACAAAAATTAGGAGCTGCGTCTAACTAAGTGATGCAACCTGTTCTTTCCCAATGAATTTCGTTAATTTTGAAATAGTCCAGTAAATAAAGGAGAGTTTTAAATGCTTCTCTAGTCTCAATATTATTAATTAATCAATAAATATGTATAACAATAAAAGTAACTTTATTCCCAAACAAAGAAGCATCTATTCTGAATAGGGAATTCATTTTAAAACCTTTATATCTATTTTTTACGATCTTTTTAATGCTCTATAAAAGCAGAAACCTTTCTAGAGATTTCACGCCTTTTACCACAGAAATTCCTGATTTTTCCATCAACCTCCAAGATCTAAGATTTATCTGAAACTCCAATGACATTTACAGCTTCTTTTGGACCCAACCTTGACTCGGATTCGACTTTGGTCTGGTTTTTCCCAGCTCTATGGGCGTGGGACAAGTTCAAAGCCCACCTAGAGAGACTCGAAAACACCGAGACAGATGTGGCTAAAAGCCCACGTGCGGTGGTTTTCCCCACTTCCGCTGGGGTCTTCGTAACTGGCTAATGAGTTTCCGCTTGGCTAATGCAGCTGCCTTTGCTTTTCCTGCTGCAGTTTCTGTTTAATTTTTTTCTCTTGTTCTTGGCCTGGCCTATAACAACAACAGTTGTGTGTTTTGTGCGCCTCAGTGGGCGTCTGTCTGATTGATTTCTTGTCTGCCAAAGGCGACGAAAAGCCTACGCAACCATTCAGTTCAGTTTCAGTTTGTGGTTTTCAGCTTTTCCAAGCTGTTTGTGGTGGGACATTTGTTTTTGTCTGCTTCTAGATTCGTCGAACTGGTTTTCTGTTGTTAACTCGTTTCATTAGCCCACTTAATATTTATTTTAGCAGTTTATGGAAATTTATTCATGAATTTTCTACGCATGCACTTATTTCCAGACGTGGTAAATGCTTTGCATTTGCAAGTAAATTATAGGTTGTACAAAAATCTGTTCATTCATTTTTATTTCGGTTATTTGAAAGTCAGATTGGCGAATTAATTCTTGGTATCGATATCGATAATTCCACGAATTTCTTTTTATATTTATCTCGCTAATTTGGTGCTTAAACCTGTAGTTTTCGCTAGAAGACTTTTTGAAACTTGTATAAAATTCTAACGAAAATGTATTTATATTGCAATTGTAGAGAACTTTATTTAATTTTATGCGCACTTATTATCAGACACTTTCCACATGTTTTTTCTGTATCTCGAACGTCACACATGTGACGACAAAAAGTGATTTTATTTTTAAGCATATATTTGTTTCCTTTATTTTTAGCTTTCAATAAATTTCAATGGAGATATTTTCCCCTTTCGCTTTACGCACTTTTCACTTGGATTTATTGCGATCCTTAGGCATTTTTGTTATTTCACCATAATGCGTTTAAACAATAGATTTATTGTACTTTTTTTAAGGCATTCGCTGTAGATATATTTTTATTTTTGTATCTGTCGTTGTCTTCGAAAGCGCTCTACGAACTCGACGGCTGAGTGTTCGACACAAGACTGAGGCCTGAAATTTTGTTTTCAGACTGGCTGCCTCGAAAAAGAGAAAGAAAGATAGAGAGAGAGAGAGAGAGAGAGAGAAACCCCAGGGGAGAGAGACGGAGAATTCGAAGTGAGAGAGAGAGCTAAGAGTGGGTGATCCTCTAAAACAACTTGTTTTATTTGACGTTTTGGGCGCATTTGATTTCGTTTCGCGATGCAAAGGCCATTTCATTCGATTTCTTGTTATTTATATTTACATCTTTGGCTTTTCGCATTTTTGGCAATGATTTGCGAGGTATTTTTCGCGGAAATCTAGGTATGATTTCCCCACCATTGTTTATATTTACCATTTGTATTTATTTGTACGACTATTTTGTTTTATTTACTCGGTCTAAGCAAACAGAAATCATCTCGAAAATCGATTCGCCATCGACACGTGCGTGTTTCAAATGGCTAAAGATCTTTTAACATGTTTTTTTCGCTCTATTCTTGGGGCTTTCCTTCAATCTAATTGATTTAGAGGTATTTGTTTATCGAATGCTTTTTGGTTCGCATTTAGCGTTTCCAGGAAATGCCAAAGTGGGCCAAAAACAAGCTAAAGCTGGCGCAGATCAGCAGAAATCCTAACAAAATCCGTTTAAATGAACATGCCTTGAACCGATGTAAGGAGTTCAGGTGGCGCCACCTACAGCTGGTTTCTGCGCATCTGTCGGATACGCCGAACAAGTTGTATCTGCAGCCGTCAGATACTCGGAGCAAGGCCACTTGCGAGCGACTCTTCCACGCGTTATGCAACCCATCTGAGCCAATTCATCCATCATCTTTGCCACAAATCTGTTCGCGAAAATCCATGGCATCCTTCGGATACTCTAGCTATTCGGGTCACCAAATTAGTCACTGAAAGTGTGCCAGTTGCCTTTGATCATATTTAAGCAAATGTTTAAATTAATCACAACTTTGTCAAGTGCCAAGTCCTTCAACTGAGTCATTCGCCCATTCAGCAAAACCAAGCCAAATGATACTTTGTTTATTCGAAATTTACAGTAAATGCTATGGAAAGTGAACGCGGATTTAAAATTAATTATGAGTATTTTCCTTTATTTATTTAACACCACCGAATTTATTTTAATATTACTTCTTAGTTTAGACAAAATAGTAGGTGAGTGTCTTGGTTTATCAATTGGACAGCCCTTAAATATTTGTAATTTTATGTTGATAAAGTCACAAATAAGTAAATAAAAATAATCAATAAAAATAATAAATAAAAATAATAAATAAAAATAATAAATAAATTAAAGAGCTCAACAACTTAAAATAAATGTCTATATATTAGTATCCCATGAAATTAATCCATTTTATTAAATGCCAGCTTTGAAAGTTTCTATACAATAAAAAGAAAATTATTTTTCACACTAGAACCGATTGGGAATTATAGAAACACATCGGAGTTAATTCTGCTTAAAACAATTTTGCTTAATTTTTCCCTTTTCTTAAGAAGTTTACATGAAATCCCAAATAGCTTTCCTCGAATTTCTCTGAACTGGTTCACTAAATAGAGTGCACACTGTGTTTGTATTTTCTTTACTACGTGTCTCTGTATCTGTATCTCTGCTGGTGTATCTATGTATCCAATTCATTCAGGCTTTCGCCTAAAACAGTTGTGAGTCATCGTGAGAGCTGTGATTGGATCTCCTGCCATAACAACTTGCACCGATCGCGTTGTTTTCAGCGACGAAGATGTTTTCAGCGCTGAGTCACCGTCGTGGGAGCTTTGCATCCGCATCTAAGCCGCAACTCCCAAGACCTTACCAATATCTTTAAAGACAAAAAGGCAAGAGGAAAAGGGAAAGGGAAAGGAAGGAGTTGGCACGCCTTCTTCCCGACTTCAGCCCGAAGCCACGCATGCGCTTCATCATCGTCCGCGGGCTTATCGCTTTATTTTCTCTCAATTGGAATTTGGAATTTTCATGCGTAATTGATTTTTATGCATTTCCCCCCTGTAACCCCGAGACTGTTTATTTATTTATATACAAAGCGTGCTTAACACGTTTTTTCTCTACCCTTCACTTCCCCTGATTTTTGTGATTTATTTGTGACTCGGAATTGGGTCACTTGAGCGCTGTAAAGGGAATATAATTCCTTGACTTCCAGACTTTTAATCGAGTGGATAAGAAATTTGGGGTTCTGGTTTTCGAACTGAGGTAATTTATGCTTCCCTTAGGGGGTTATTCACTGATTAAAGGGACTCTGGGGCAGACTAATGAAAGACTTGATATTATAACTTTTAAAGCAGTTCACCTAAAGAGCTTCTGTAATCTCCAGATTACTTATTAATTGAATATACCAATTAATTTTAAAATTAACTTTTTTAACTCTTACTTGAACAAGTTGCTGTGTTAATAAAAGCTGCCTACTTGGTATATTTTTAGCCCCATTGTAATGGGCTATTTTTGAGGGCATTATTGAACGCTTAAAGCTCAAGTAACTATTAGTGGATAAACCCATTTAATGGTAGAATGGCGTCATTATACACCTGTTATCTGACAAATTATTACTTTTAAAACCCTTGGCCAGTGCTCCCTTCACAAAGGTCTATCGGCCACAGGTAACAAAGCTCAGAAATGTGTTTACGATTTCAATTAGATGCTGGTCATAAATTACGGCGGCTAATCCCGATCGCGACACCTTACAAGCATCCGCATTTACACACAACACACACCTGAGAGTCCCAAGCTAATGACACCATCCATAAAAAGCAACACTCCACACTCAACGCACACAATTTGTTTTGATTTGGCCGTGAACTGGGGGGAAGCATATCAAAATAATTCAAGTTTGTCTTTGTTTTTAACTCGGTAAGCATATCTATTTCTATTGCTATTCAAATCCGATCGAAAACAACAACAATGACATAATTGCTGATGTTCTGGCCGGAGGAATTCGAGGGGAACTACTCACCTTGACGGTGGGCATTAGTTGTGCAGTGACTTTCATGTCGGACTCGGGTTGAGCCTGGCTGACCAGCTCCCTGTAAGTCTTCTCTACGGTGGAGATGGTGACCTCGGGTTTCTTGGTATTATTATCCCTGGAGACGCAGTTGGTCAGGGATAAGCGTCGCACGCTGCCGATCCGAAAGGTGCCTCTGCCCTCACCACTCGACTTCCTGCGACTCCTGCGGCCCTTGACGTTCCGGATCTCCTCACTTTCTTTTTGAGAATCGGTGTGGGTTATACTCAATGTTGTCTTCTTGCACCACAGGCCGCTCAAACGATTGCCCATGCTATACGGAATTCACATTAACTTTGCGCGGCTTCTAGCGATATATAATCTCGACAATGTGTTCACTAGTTCTCCAGGGAGAAGGGAGATGTGACTGGGAGACGAACCGCTGCGCATCTCAATTCGGCAAATACTGAAAACGGAATTCTTGCCGAAAACCACAGAATGCCAGACCCAAAACACAGTTGTCCGTCCCTCTATAAGTAGCTTTCGTACACCCCAGTCCCCCTCTCTGTGTGTTGCTGTGTGTGTTTTATTGTGTGTTTGCTGCCTTTTGGGAGCTTTGGGTTTATAATGTGAACAGGCCGCGGGCCGACGACTGGCACTACTCGCCCCTCGGCTGTGTGTACTAATCGATTTTTTTCGAGTCGCCTGGCGAGAGCCAACACACACCACTCTCTGTCGCTCTCCGGGAAGATTCCCCGACAAACCCACCAACCCACCAGCAAACCCGACAAAACCGACAAACCCGGCACTAATTAATATGCTCGCCCAGCCAACTTCATATGATTTCAACAACAATCTTTTGCGGCGACAACGTAGCTCACGTTCTCCATTCTCCGCTGTGCTGGCGATGAAGAGCTTGTCAAATAGTTGGGAACACCGAGGAGAAAGATATATTAATTGATCAGCGGCTAGGGGAATAGCCAAGGGAATACCCTACAAGATCGACGGGGGAATACAAATCGGAAATAGTAAAATGTGTCAGTATTGTAGCTGGGATATTCTTGTGGGAACAACAAATCGAATAACAAACTAAAGTTACAAATTAAATTGTAAATTATATTTTGTAATATTATCTACCTTTAAGTAAGATATATATATATAAAATAACTATATAATGAAAGCTTTCCCGAAATATAATTGATCAAATGCAAGGCTTTTCTTAGTAGTCTTCCTGTTTAAGTCATAAAAATCGAATAACTAACTAATTTAAGTTACAAATTAAATAGTAAATAATTTTTTTTTATGTTATCTACCTTTAAATAAGATATCTTTATAAGATAACAATATAATGGAAGCATTCTGTAAATATATATTATCAAATGCAACCCTTTTTCTTAGTAGTCTTCCTGTTCAAATCATAAAAATCAAATAACTTACTAATTTAAGTATCAAATTAAATTGTAAAATATTTTTTGTTATGTTATCTACCTTAAAGTAAGATATGTATATAACTATATAATGAAAGCTTTCCCCAAATATATTTCATCAAATGCAACCCTTTTTCTTAGTAGTCTTCATGTTCAAGTCATAAAAATCAAATAACTTACTAATTTAAGTTACAAAATAAGTTGTAAATTATTTATTGTTATGTTATCTACCTTTAAGTAAGATATCTATATAAGATAACTACATATATAATGGAAGCTTTCCCCAAATATATATATATATATTCTTCCGGGGTTAACAAATCGAATAACTTACTAATTTAGGTATTAAATGAAGTTATAAAATAATTTTTGCTATGTTATCTACCTTTAAGTAAGATAACTATATAATGAAAGCTTTCCCCAAATATATTTGATGAAATGCAACCCTTTTTCTTAGTAGTCTTCCTGTTCAAGTCATAAATCATACCCCTTAGATCAAATAATACAAGTTATTATCAGTCACCTTATCAGCAAATGTTTAAACAATGCCCTCCAGTATATGGGTCATTGGTGAGATTTGTTAATTAAAAGGTTGTTGCCTCGATTAATCTTTTCGATCTGTTAGAACAAATTTATGATTAATCAAAAACCTAGCTAGATAATACCATAAATAATAATTTAGTGACAAACCCACTGAGATAATCAGCATACCCTGGGTAGAGCATTTCGCTAACGAGAAATTTGCCTAACGACGCACGAGCCGTGCTAAAAATCAACGCCAAATACCGATTATTCATACCCGGTATATCCATCCCATAATGTGGTTATAGCGCTATATACTCTGCCTCCCTCTCTGCGACTGTTTTGAAAACGTGCTAAATGTTATTTATTAATTAAGTTGACGCTATTTTCTACCTACTTAGGTAAAGCGAAAGAGAGAGAGAGCTGGAAAGAGGGAGAGAGTTGTATCTGCCCAGAGCCGGTTTTAGGAAAGTCGCCAAGTCAGGGAGTGGTTCCAGACCCAATCCCCATCTGGTCCCCAATCCAGAAAGAGTCGCGTGTGAGGTGTGAGTTATGTATTTGCTTAAATATGGCACTGTGAAGCTCAGCTGCACTCGGAGAACCAGAGAACTCACTTCATAATAATATATATTATTGTATATATATATTGTATATATATATATTATATTGTCTTTAACTAATGTTTACTAATGCCCTAAGAAAAGTGTTTAACCAAATTATATTATTTGGGCTTTTAGAAATGGAACCTCTAATATGAAAACAATGTTTTCCTTACAAACTCCTTTATAATTCCCAACCGCTTTAGGCATTGAAAACATTTTATTTCGAGCCTCGTAATATGTGTGCTTTTTAATTCCACTTAAGAGACAACTTTTTAGAGAGTTTGCAAAACTACAAAATTAATAAGAGTCTAATACTTAGTCCCATCTGTATTTAATGTTATTTTCTGAGTGTATGCAAAACTATAATCAGAATGGGCCTAAAACGCGATGAGGGGAGTGGGAAAAGTAAAGAAGCAGGGGTAGCAAAAGCTTGAGTGAGAGTTTATGGACACCATAAAGCAAGAGAAGAGCGCCCAGTGAGTCATGACCTTTGCTCGCTCTGCTTATTTATAAATAGCCATCGGCAATTATTCCGAGTGTGAATTTATAAAGGGCCCAAGTCTCAACGGCGAGCATATGCGTGCTTGGAATACCCTTTTAGTTGGGGAATTCCGCTTGCGAAGTGCACATGTGTATATATTTGTATATTTAAATGTATATATATATATATATATTTGTTTTAAAAGTACTTACATTTCCGTAACTTCTGATGCTCGAAGGACTCAGGCTGAATAATCTGCCCAGTTGGTGGTGATGCGTTGGAGACCCATTGCTGTGGGCCGATGATATATCCGTGAACATGGGCGAGTGGGAGTGTTCTACGGAGGAAAGGTTATCAATAACTTGTAAGTCTTTTAAAAATTATAAACGGGGAGTGCAAAAGAATCAATAGGGGTTTGAAATAACTTAAAAATGTGTCTAAGAGGATGCAATAAAATGTTTCAGTTACCAAATTTAATGTACATTTAGATTTTGTTACTAAGTAAGAATATGTAACCTAGTTTTGTTAAGCGATTTTATTTGGTTTGGGGAGTCAAAGCTATCTTAAGAAAAGCTATATATAAGATCAAAATGTATTTAATGTATCCAATGTAATCTTATTTGGTCCTAAAATAAATTAATTAAATGTCAAAATGGGTATCACATTTTCGTAGCATACTTTTAGACACCATTTACAACGATTTTTTTCGGACATATCTAATATATAATAATAATAATATAATAATAACAATATAATAATAAAAATATTATAATTTAAGCTCTGTATTCTTCTAACGTTATTGAGTTTACTTGGATTTTTTAGGAGTTCCATGTTAATTAAGTTTCCAAGTTATATTCCAATATCCAGATAGTACTTACCGCTCAAAACGGGCGACATGTCCTTGGGAAAGGCGAACAGATCGTTGTTGTTCCTTATGTCCGATGAGTTTAGGGTCAGGCTCGGTTTGCGAACCCCCAGGAAGTTGGAAGTGGCCGAGGCGGCACTGGAACACCCACTGCCACCCGATCCCGTTGCTGGAAGGCCATAGCTTAGGCGGGTAGGCGTGGCATTGGGCAGGTGGTGGGACTCCAAGGGAGAGGCGGACTTGGGTATTCCAGTGCTGGAAGTGATGTTGGAATTAAGGCAGCCCGTGGGCACTCTCTTCAGGATCGGCGCCGGCGGCAGTTGGGAGGGCGAGGGCCGGAAAACACCAACTGAGTGCGGGTTGCTCAGTGGGTCACCCTGTTGCTTGGGAATGGCCAAGCGGAGCGTTTGCCGCGCAGCTAGCCTTCTTCCAGGCGCGTACTTATTTCCCGGCTGCGCAGTCGACTGCGGCAGCGACTGATCGTGGTTCATGATCGGTTCAGGGAAGCCAAGCGAAACCTGTTGCTCTCTGCTGTTAAGCTCACTGCTGCTCTCCGCAAATACTGTGCCTGTATAGTTTTTCACTGTTAATGATGCTCTGCCGTTCTTTTAATACTCCCACTATCACTGCTGCTACTCTCACTGCCTTTGTTGTTCTCTTTGTTTGTTGTTCTCTGTTGTTATGTGCTCTTATTTTGCAGGGTATTATTGCTCTTATATGTTCATTAATATTGCACTTTATTTACTGTGTTTCCATTAAAACTATTTTAAAGCAGAGCAGTTATTATTGTGTTTACTACTTTTGTTGTGTATTTAATCCGGTTGCTATTATGCTCTCTTATTGCTCTCTGCCTCTGTTAACAATGTTGTTGTAATTTAATTATCACTTTTCTGCCACTTAACAGCTGTTATCTGGGCATTACCTATCTGTCTCTCTTATCGCTGTTGTTTTTGTAATTATTTACACTTCTGCTCCGCACACTTGTTCGCTGCTGCTCGTGCTTTTATCAATGAATTCGCTTTATTGCTGTTTCTGTTGCATATTCAGGGATCTGCAACGATAGCAAAGCTATATAAGTTTAAACGCGTGAGTAAACAAAAGCTAAGGCGGTATAATAAATTAAGAGTTACATTGGCCTCTGCCGATGTTTGCACTGCAATTTCTTGGAACGTGTCAATACCCATTTTTCATCTCTTTCCCTCCTCCGCTTTTTTGACCCACTTTGTTTTTTAATATTATTACTTTTTTTTTAATTTTTAATTTTTTTTTTTTAATTTTTTTTTAAATTATTTTAAAAAAAAAATTATTTTTTTTAATTATTTTTTTTATTATTTAAAAAAAATAGTTGATAAAAATATTCCTAAATTTTAATAAAGCACTTTTACTTTTTCAAAATAATAATAAACTTAAATTGTTTTTAATAATTTTGTAATTTGTAATTGAATTTAGCAATTTTTGTTTAGCTTCCTAGTATTTTTTTTAAAATAAATTTCCTTAAAATGATCTATTAATATTATGTATCTTATACAATATAAACTGCTTGAAATATACGTTACCTTTCCGTTTCCCACGCTCTTTTTCACTGATTTTGAAAATCGGTTAGACAAAGCATTTAATTTTCCAGCGCTGAACTTGAGAATTCGTACGTGGTCGCCGAGCGAAATGAGAAATCTCAGACAATGAGAAATCTCCGTCGAATTTTCGTGACTTTGCGTGGGACCAGCGACCATAAAAGCCACACGCCATTTAATTCTCGGGTTAATCTGTAATAAATATATGCACACATATGGGCATCAGTATATAGCGAAATTCGTTTTAGTTAAATTACTTGGAAATGTGAATGAGTCTTAGGCAATGGCTTTATTTGTCTAGAAATCTGTGGGTTGAGATGGAGACTCAAAGATCGTCGGAACTGAGATTGCCCTTGAACTCGGTAACGAGATCATTGCTGGGGGTCAGTGGAGGAAAATGGATCTGCTAGATGAGGCTATGGCGTGAAAATTATGAGAACTGTAGTATATAAATATTTAAACTATTTACTAGGTGGTCAGTAGATCTTTAATTATTATAAATCTTATTTTTTAACAAGAAAAGCATTAAACCCCTTTTGGATCTTTGATTTTAGGTGTCAACGTTGTCAACCATTAAGTACAAATTTAATTATTTTTAACTTATTTTAATAAGACTTAAAGGTTATACATCAAAGCAGTAAAATAGTATAACATTTTAGGGTATATATATATATTGTAAATATATAAAAATTGATTGCTTTTGATTGTATATTTTAAATTACTTTTAAACTTTCTTAATTCCCCAGAACTCTGAGCGATTTCCTTCTTTAATTTAAGTGATTTTGATTGTGTATTTTAAATTACTTTTAAACTTTATTAATTCTTCATCCTATCATTAAATTCATTTGACAAACCTTTAGATCTTTGCTTTTAAAGGTTTAAACCTTTCAGTAGAAATATACACAAAATCATAAATCAAATCAAAATCATGCAAATTAAATAATACTGAGTTTGAATTGTCAACATTTTCCATTGGAGAGATATTATTAAATAGCAGCAACGATAAATCAAAGAATTATACTGAAACTGATCTGGCGAGTCTAGAAATAGATTCTAATAAGATAACATATATATTAGGTGTATAGAACTCTATATTATATATATTAATTGAAATATATTTCTTTAATTTCTGATTGCTTTACTATTCCTTGTGGTTTCTTGATCTTTGGGACTCTGATTTATCATTCAAGAGCTCTCACCTTTCACCTAGCCTTGTTGTGGTGTCTCCCCAGCTCTTAAGATAGTTATATATCATATTCAAAAAATAATTCTATTTAGCAACATTCTAGCATGTTAACAAACTGTGACAACAAATTAGCAGCAATGTCAGATGGAGTGCACACAATGATTGATTGCCAGGCGATTGGCACTGAAAAGAGCCAGGTCTCGGGGGTTACCAACAATTAGTGGGGCTTACTTTTAAAGCCAGAATCAGAGTCGGAGTCGGAGTCGGAGCCATTTGCATATGACAGGGAGAGACACTGAGAAGCCAAGCAGACAGTCGGAGATTGAACAAGTCCAAATGCGATTCGTGAAAAGCCGTCGGCCTTTTGGTTGCCTTAAAGAGCTGCAGATTTCTGGCATATTTGCACACGGGCTAACAACAAATTGCAATTATGCAAATTGCGCGAGTCGAGCGGCTTGCAGTTAAAGATGCCAGACATTAATCACGGTGGATATTTATAATTTAGCAATTACTGATATTGACGGGGCGTGTCAATAGCTGGGCAATGATAAATGATTTTGGCACTTTTGTTGTACTTTTTGTATACTCCCCAGCCCTGGAGCATAATAACTCCAACTCGCATTCATATTGAATCCGATTCGATTAATCGAGGGGTCAAGTTCAGAGGCAAATGGCACTTTAGTTGGCCTTGGCTTGATTGTCGTCTGGGCATTCAAAATAAATACCATCTGTTGTCAGAATGAATCCAGACAAGGAGACTCACGAACAATCCTCGAATTCAAATGGAAAAAGCAGGGAGCTCCTGATCTCAGGGAGCAGGATGCCCTTGCTAAAGCCCGTTAGCCATAACCCCTTCTTCGCCGGCGCCCACTACAAGTGGTATGTGATCAACGTGAGCAGAAGTGGGGGCTGGAGCAGGCGCTTCTACCTCAACCTGTCGCGCCATCCCAGGCAGCTGCCCAAGGTCCTGTCCACCGTCCTGAGGGCTCCCCGCTGGCGCAACTGGCACACCTTCTTCCTGCTGACCCCCGCCAGGGACTTCATGTACTGGCGACTTCGGTTCCCCATGTCACCTATGCTCGCCAGGGAGGCTGCTGCCGACGAGGGGAACACATCTTATCTAAGGACATGCCGCAAGAAGCTTAGAAGCCTGCAGCATCAGGCGAGGAAGCTAAAGAGGTTAGTGGCAAGCCACGCCCCCGATGAAGCCCCTTCAACCCAAAAGCTTATCCGCCGTAGTCCACCCCAAGTGGTGTGTGATCAACGAAAGCCAAAGGGTGAGCTGCAGCCAGCGCTTCTTCCTAAGTCTGCCACGTCATCCCAGGCACCTGTCCAGGTGACTGAACTGGCACACATTTCCGAAGACCCAGCCCCTGAAGTTCTGGAAGTTCTCCTGGAAGCGTGTCATAAGAAGCTGAGGGCTCTTCACCAGGCGAAGGAGGCCAAGAACGTGGTGGCAAATGAACAAAATCAAAATAAGCGCTATCAGGAATACTAAACATTTAAAATTATGAATTAAGCATAATGAATGGGTACAAATATGGCTATATACGTTCTCATTAATTGTAATATATTCTCTATAATTAAACTTTTCTTAAGCTTTTGCAAATAAAATACACATGAAGGATGCTCAGAGTTACGCGGACGTTAATCTCTCAGCTTTTGCGGACGTTGATCATCATCTATGACCGCTAAGGCTGCCCGGTCATCGAACTAATTATTACATTTTGTTGGCATACAAAAGTAAACATTGGGCAAACACAAATTTTTCTTGACTTTGATTTGTTTTGATTTCTTTTCAGGCGGCCACTGCTTAGGTAGAATTTTTGTCACTAGTCCGCCACAAGTCAGGATGGCCGAGTGGTCTAAGGCGCTGCGTTCAGGTCGCAGTCTACTCTGTAGGCGTGGGTTCGAATCCCACTTCTGACAAGAATTTTTTGGTTTACATTTATTCTTTGTTAATTTTTGTTTACCTTTTGAAAACGTTTTTGAAATGTTTGTAAAGTAAGGGTAATTAACTTGTATTTTGTCAAATTAACTTTAGATTATTACAATTAATAATTTCTTACTTTTAATGTTTGTACTTAATAGAATATGTGGAGTGAAAATCAAATCTGGAATATTTCATTATTAATATAAATTTAATTTAATTTAAAAATACTTTAGAATTAATCAGCCCTTTATCAAAGTGGTATTTGGCTCTCGCTACTTTAACAGTCAGGATGGCCGAGTGGTCTAAGGCGCTGCGTTCAGGTCGCAGTCTACTCTGTAGGCGTGGGTTCGAATCCCACTTCTGACAAGATTTTTTACTGTTTCTTATTTTTAATTTTCAACCCAGATTTAGGGTCAGTTTGATTGCAAGGAAAGTTTAACAAGCAGAATAATACTTTTTGGATATTTATAGTGTTGTTAAGGCAAGTAATTTTCCACACCACGGTGTCTGTAGTTTCCAATAATATGTACAATCCTGTCTTCACATACACATACTTTATTTACGTGTATTTTCATTACATTCACATGATATTGGGTAATCGATGGGGGCATTAAAGTGCATTAGACGTGCCGCAAACGGCTTATCACGTTCGGGCGAACATGACTGCGCCGCGGCGAGTCATTCATCAAATGTCTGGCCGTGAGGAGGTGGGCCATTAATGGCACAGATACGCATTCAGGTCTGTGGCCAGAGGAATCCCCGCCCAGGTAAACACTCGAAACCAGCTGATAACTCCGACAGACCTTGTGCGAGAAATGCTTTGGTCTCCCATTTCGAATTTTGACGCAGTCAGTTTCCGCAATTCCCTGCATTTGCATAAATGTATATAGGGAGTATCAGCCGAACTGAGCCAGCCAAATGGCATTGAGCTCCTGCCCTGGAATCGGACTTAAAATCAGAATCATAATCAGAATATAACTGTGTCAGCATTGATTTGCTTTGTTTACAAACAAACATGGCAAAGAGAAAGAGAAAAGCCAACTTTACTTCACGTCACCTGACTGTAATTTTGCTTATTAAATGGTGTCAGTTTTATGTTACCAAAGCCACCTTCGTGCAATAATATCATATAGACTCTGATAATACACTTAAAAATATTAAAGAAAAACTTGGGACCTGAAATATTAGATTATTTTGAATCGAAAGCTAAGGTAATCTTTGGGCAAAATCAGCCACAGCCTTATTTTAAACCACTTTATTGACGACGAATCTGAGCTGATTTTTTTGGGTGTATCTTTCCCTCGTTTTAATGGGTTTTTGATGCATTCTAAATGAATAAAAATTGCGTGCGCAATTGTTGCTCGACTTGAGCATTGCTGTTGCTGCTGCTGCTGCTGTTGCTGGTGACCCATTTCGATGATTATAAATGAGTATAACTTATCAAGCGATTCTTTTGCCTTGGAACTAAACTGGGTTTAACTGTCTGCCTGTCTGCCCGTCTGTCTCCCCCTATTTTCCGCTCCAACACCCCGACTGCACTATAGAGTGCTTTATTTTAGCCATATCAGCAGCAGAGGAAATAAGGCAACAAGTTCAATGGCAAAAATCATTTCTCGCCGCTTGTCAAAACATTTCTCGATACGAATTGAAATTTGAATTTGAATTTTCCGCATCGAGATGTGTGCTCCTTGGGTTTTTGGTTATTTTCCTTCGATAAACAAATAATTAGCGGAAAAATGCGCAAATGCAAATTACGTCCATCCGCAGACGCAGACAGATGTCTGTTCCTGTGCCTCTGTCCCTGTCTCTGTCTCTGTCTCTGGCCATATCTATTCGAACTATGGGAATATATTCTCGTCTGAAGATGTCGGCGTCGAGTCAAAGGCGAGGCGTAAACAATGCCCGTCTATTCTTCGGCTGCAGATGTACGAATATCTTACTGAGCAGTGTCAAAATCTAATTTGAATTCCTCACCAGGCAGTTTTTTATGACTGCCCTAGCGGAAAACTGTCGTCAAGAGGTGCTGCTGGCCAAACTCATTAAAATATCCATTTCCCGAACGCCAGAAAAGAGGAGAGACTTCGAGCAGTCATAATAAATAATAGGAAATATTAAAAGACAACAAAAGAGGAGGCCGCAGCCGCCTAATGAGAAGGGTTAGGTTTTGCTATTCCATTCCGTGTTCCCATGGCAAATGGCCACGCCCACTTCAACCGGATTATTATTAGCGGGTTTTGGCCCGAATCGAGGAATGCTGCGGGTCTTGACCTCTTTTCCAGCTACGGTTTTTGGGAAGTCAGCCCGCAGAGATATAGATATTAGCGCCGTGCCGCACCGCAGTTCTTAAAAAGGCCTCATTTTTCTAAGCTGCTCGAATTCTCTTTTGTTCGTGGCCAGCGATTGTCTGCGATTTGAACGCCTGCCCAACCCCAAAACGCAGAGAGATAAGATTTATCTGTATAAAAGTGACTTTGTAAACAGATTGTCGGCATTTGTACAAAGTGCAGCGGCAAAGCAGCCGATCGAATCGATTTCATTTGCAATTATTCCGTCATAAAATTGCACAGCTCGTGTTGCTTAAGTAACTCCCAATTAGCGCTGTAATACCCGCAAATTAACGTCCACAATTATTACCTGCAAATACAGGGAAACAGTTTTTATTTTCCAAAGTCACCACCTAGCTCAATTGCTATCAAGAAAATTAAATAATAATTTGCATAAAACCAGAAGTGAGACTGCGTTATGACCAGTTTCTATAAAATTTTTTTTATAGCAACGCCTCAACGAAGCGAACACCCGAGCGAGCGAGCTGTGGAAAACGTGCTTTTGACCAGCTCATCCCATGTGTCAGGATGGCCGAGTGGTCTAAGGCGCTGCGTTCAGGTCGCAGTCTACTCTGTAGGCGTGGGTTCGAATCCCACTTCTGACAAGAATTTTTTTCTTACTTTTTTAATTTTATTATAATTCTAAAGAAATAATTATAACCATTGGAGTGGTTTCTAATTTATATAATTTAGGAAAAAAAACGAAAGTAATTGTATTTTGCTCTGAGCAATTCCTGGCTCTCGCTACTTTGCCAGTCAGGATGGCCGAGTGGTCTAAGGCGCTGCGTTCAGGTCGCAGTCTACTCTGTAGGCGTGGGTTCGAATCCCACTTCTGACAAAGATTTTTTGTAGTTTTTCTTTTTATGGGTCTAATCAAATGTTTATTTTTTCTGGTTATTTTGGTGGGCTTTTAGTTGCTCTCTAGCCAACAATAACAATTTGATTGTGTGCATGTAAATAAATATGCGCGTGTGAGCGTTCTCAGTTTATGGCGTAAACAAAAACATGTGCGAAAGGCCAAAAACTTCAATCAAGTGAAATGGAAATCGAAAATGAAAATGGAAAAACATGTGGGAATACGCAAAACAAATTGTTTGGCCAAAAGGCGAAAGAACGCAGGCGGCAGGTCAGGCGGATGGAACATATGTATGCTTCCCGGAATTGCCAAAATTCCGCATTTGCGGCTCCACTGGGGCTCGCCGATCTGAGACTACGTGGGTGTCGCGTCTGTTTAGCTTTTTGGAGAAATCAATGGCAGCGATTTTGGGCGGCTTTAATTCGATTTTAATAAACTTGTTGCCCAGATAAATTACAGCCATTCCTTTGAATGGAGGGAGGTGATAACTCATGGCGCCTCCGCTGTCTGTGTTTAACATTTAAATTACCCGTTGTTTTTACTTTTTTGAGGGTAATTTATTCGTGGAATTGATCGGCTGCCCTTTCAATGATTGACTTGACTTTTATGTGGATTTTTATAGGCGTTGCATTGACGTGTGTATTGGGCCGAAAAGCCCAAAAAAATCCCCAAATTGTATACAGTTACGGAGTTTATGACTCTGCAGATATACGCCTTTATGTACACTTAAGTCACACGAAAACAGAATCTTGAGTGCACACACAAAAAAGTTAACTTTTTATAGGGTTGCCGAAAGTTGTAAACTTGGAAATATTTATATAATTTTATTAGTTTTGTTTTTGCTGCTTCCCAAAAAACCTACCATACCAATTTCAAGCTAGTCTAATGAATAGTTTCTGAGTAATCCCACACTAATTCTCTTGAAGGTTGCGGAAACGAACATAATTACAACTGATGAAACAACACTTTTAACGAAGAAAAAATAACTTAAGAACTTAAAGAACTCGAAATATACCGAATAACAACTTTCAAAAGTACGATATATTTGTGTTACCAACCCGAGATCTGCATAACAGGAATTTATATGGAATCAGCTATAAATTATTGTGTTTGTTTCCACATTTGTAGGTCAAGACGTATGTGATGTTTACTGGTTGCTCAGCCGATAATAAACATCTTTTTATATTTCATATAAATCATTATTTAATAGGGGTATTTTGTAGAAGCTCTTTAAAATTAATCTGATACTCCAGATATTATCGAATAACTGACTTATCTATGGAACGTTTCGCTCCGTGTATATGTGCATTTTTGTTTGTGTGCAACTTACGGTTTACGCGTTTCATGGGCAATTCGTCGGCGTTTTCCAGATAAGCAACGGAAGCTGCAGCTTTCAGATTTTCGGTACTCCGGATAAACAGAGGGTTATCTGGGGGGCGGGGTTAACTTTCCGAAAATTCCTGCAAGTCAATCAACCCGTCAGTTATGCTGTTGATATTTCATTTTTAGCTTTTTTGCTTCTTTGCCTTCTCGACTTTTCGCCTTTTGTTGCTGGTATTTATAGACGCACACATGGAAGCGCAGCCAAATTTAAAGCGCACGCACCACAGACACACACACACACTTTTCACAAACACAGAATTTCGTAATTGCACGGCCGGTTGGGTTTTTAAAATCTTTCTTACATTACTAAACACATTTTATAACACGATTCCCGTTTTATTTTATAATCGTCGGCAGCTGAAATATAAAAACACACACCAAAAACGGACTTTGTTTTTACCGCGCGATGTTGACTGCGACGCTGCCGCCAGCTGAATGCATGCAACGCCGCGGAACAACGGCAGAAAAGCCAAACGATCGCACAGTGGGCCACAAAGTAAGTTGATTAGAATAAAATGCATTTCATTACGGGTGCTGACTTTTTTTCCGTTTTAGTAATAGGGATATTGATGATGTGCTTGTTCGTAATTGGTAAGCATTTTAACTTTATAACACCCAGGTAGTCTAGATTTTACACCTTCTTGAGCAAATTTGTCAACGTTACAAATAAGTATTGCCAATAAATTAAGCTATGTGGCCGACTGTGCGATCACTGGATTAGCGGAGAACGAGAGCGCAAATAGCGGCAAGAGAGCGACCTGCTGAGAGTGTTGCGAGAGTGAGGCAACAAGAGAGCCAGAGAGTGGGTGAGCGAGAGAGCGTCAGGTTTCGTTGTTTATTGCGCGTCTTCACTAAAGTTGAAAAATAGAGAGAGAAGGAAAAAGCGCACGGAAAATGCGTGGGCGAGGACAACAGAAACACAGACACACCCACTATCTCGCCAACACACACACATCCTTATTTTAAACCGCTGCACGTGCAATGCAAAACAAAGCATGGGAAACGAAAAAGATATTTTAAGGATAACTTTATTATTATATTAGAATAAAATATTTAAGACGTCATTTTTCTCTCTTATCGTTTCGTATTATTTATGTTTTTAAAAATATCCTTATAACAAAGAGTATAAATAAAAATTAAAATAATAAATAATTTTTATTTCTATTTTCTATTTCTATTTTTAGGATCTATGAAAACCCTCTTAATAATTCTACTTTTCCTATAATATATGTAGCCTTAATAGGTTATTTTTGTTATATTTAAACAAGATACGATGCTGATTCCACTTTTAGATTATAGAAATAAATGTGGATGCTTAATTAAACTCGTATTGGCAGCAGTGGAAACAGGCATTTTTTGCAACTCGTGCTCAGGTGCTATCTACGCACTCCACTCCCGCTTCCAGTTCTAAATGTAAATACATATATTTCTCCTCTTATAACGTATACGCCCCCGCAATAATTTGTTTTATTGCAGCCATAAGAAACTAAGCAACAAAATGCGAAAAATACAAAAAAATCGTTTGAGCCGCCAAAAGCCGAGACAATGAAACCTGTTAATTAACTTTGTACAAATTTGGCAGAAAACTGTCGCGACAAAATAGCCATAGCGAAAGGAACAGGGAGTATCAATTGATTAATGCTCCGCAGAGTCTTCAGATATTTCAGACCCCTCGTTTTTTTATATTTTTATGTGCTTTTTTGGATTTGACTTTGAACTTGAAAAGAAGCATTGCCTTGAAGTAAAAGAGTTGGTTGAACCGAACCCTAATTGAAATATTATGGGGAGTATTAATTGCTAGGGTTTTTAATATTAATTGAGGGGAATTGTTATTATTTTTGTCATTTTTAAGCTATTGATTGTTTATATACTTACGATAGTGTCGTAAATGGATCTTAATTTCAATTCAAAGCATTATTTATGACTTCAATTTATTTAAATGATTTATCTATGTCATATGAGAGCTCAATTTTTCCAACATCGATGCTTTTCCAGCTCTAACTGATGTATATCTATATTCTTTATTTATTCATATTAATAACCTTTAACATTTCCAAAGACAAAACTGTTTGTTGAAAGTTAAATTCCCAGTCGAAGAGATAAATTGATTTTTTAAAACTAAATCCTAATTTAAATATGAATGCAATTATGGAAAAACTCCATAAATCAAGTCTCCCATGAATGTATGTCGTTTAAGCTGTCCAATGCTGTGAAATAGTATTTATTACCTGATACCAGAGTTAAATTAAATAGCCAGGACGCACCCCCACCCACAAGAAAACTCTAAGCACCTCTCAAAATCAAAACAGATTAAGTCTTTGGACAATATCTTCATTAAACGATTGGTTCTACAAAGACGGCATCAAGGTAGTCTGGCACTTGATTTTCTAAGCTGGGTGTTAAGATGGGTGTTAACTTAATCCGAACTCCGTTTGCAGTGACTTCTAGTTGGCAGAAGCCGCCTCTCAATGCCTGATTTTAACCTTTGTGCGGCTGTGTTAACAACTCCACTGACATGTCGGGAGGGGATTTTCCATTGTTGACCCACATAGCTCCCCAGAATTGTTATGGTAATTTACAACCTCCAGTTAAATATTTGAGCTGCACCCAATGCTGCAGCCCGCTGTGCGGTTGTTTATCCAAGATACTTGTATTGTGATCGAGTTGACAGTAGCACAAATTTTGATTGATGACGCCTGATTGACATTCGGGCAATTTGCTAATTCTATTTCGAGTCCCCGCCAGAAATTGTGTCGCCTTTTTTGTGGGTCACTCGGTGGTTTATGCTCTCGGTTCTTGGGTTGGGAGCATTTCTTGTACCGAAGCGATCATTAATCATAATGAATGCGAGTGCAATTGCCGTCAGCCTGAGGTAGTCATTCAAGGGGCTGATATTTGCTATCTGCCAGCTGCTAGCCGCTGCTAACCGCTGCTAACAAGTAAATTAATAAGAATTATGTATGCTGGGTGGCTGTTAAGAGCGTATACTTTAATTAACTTGGGCTGTCAGGTCGAGCCGGGCGATTAACATACGCTCATGCCTATCAAGTGTCTGCCATCAGTCTATAAAAATGGAAAACACGCGTATCCAGCGCTCCGCTCGCAGCACTCGACTCCGGTCGGGGCACTGGCACTCAAAGTCAAAGTGGAGCGGCTGCGGCTCCAACTAATTGAAATGCATTGAAAGTGCGTGAGACCAGTAACTGCAACTGAAACTGCTCTGTTGCACTCAACAAAAGCGGCGCAGATCGAATATTAAATAGGATATAGGTGACTTTATTGTATTTCTAAGTTGTATTCATATTTGATCTTCCATGTAAAAATTGGTTTACTTAATAGTAAAGTGATTATGAAAATTGAGACATTTTTGAAAGCACATTTTAGCCTTCCTTCATTTATATAGGAAAGTTATATTTTTCCAGTGTTATAACGACAGTTGCAGCAGCTGCGTGTGAAATGTCAAGCGGTTCAGACTCCAGCAAGCTGACATTTGCCAGTTTCGGTGCCTGAAAGCCACAACTTAATTACTCCCGTTCAATCGCCAAACTCCCGAAAATCTAACATTATTTTGCCTGTCATTATTTGTTGTACAACAAATAGAAACATATAGAAAAAGTGACACTTGCCAATCTGCACTGTGTGATGTATGACGTTGACCTGATTTCGCCTGCTTTTTATTATCATTTCCATCGGCTGCATGTTGATTTCTGCTTTCTGTCTGCCGTTTTGTCAGCACAACACACCTTTCCGTGACGCGCAGAGCGGCAATTTGTCTTTGCCTTTGGGGCGCCGTTTATAATAATTCATCGGGAATGCTCGCTCATTCGTATTCGAGCGTGGGCAGCAAGTTCAAAGTGTTAAGTGTGCTTGGCCAACATATGTAATACATGGCGTATGCTTAATGTCGCTCAAGAGCACAATGCCAGCGAATCGGATTGGTCTTCTGACACCACAGCAAGCACAGTCAGGATGGCCGAGTGGTCTAAGGCGCTGCGTTCAGGTCGCAGTCTACTCTGTAGGCGTGGGTTCGAATCCCACTTCTGACAAGAATTTTTTGGTGGTAATTTTGTTTACCTTTTGAAGAGGTATTTGACTTTGATATTTAGAAAATATTTGTAAATTAAGGTTAATTAACTACTGTTTTGTCAAAATAGGTTTAGATTATTAAAAATAATAATTTCTTACTCTTAATGTTTGTTCTTTATAAAATATGTGAAGTGAAAATGAAATTGCGATATTTCATAATTAATATAAATTTAATTAAATTTAAAAGGACTTCAGAATTAATCAGCCCGGTATGAAAGTGGTACTTGGCTCTCGCTGCTTTAACAGTCAGGATGGCCGAGTGGTCTAAGGCGCTGCGTTCAGGTCGCAGTCTACTCTGTAGGCGTGGGTTCGAATCCCACTTCTGACAAAATCTTTTTTTCCCCACTTTTCCTTAGAAGGCGATCTTAGTTTTGCATCGTACAACGGTCCTTAGTTGTCTGGGAATATCCATCAGTAAGTGATGGTGTGCGAGTTCTACCCTCAGGGGCGCCATAAAAATTACAAGTAAATCAATTTGTAGCCGCCTAATTGTCAATATTCCAATCACATAATCGGCTGCCAGTCAGCGATTGCCCCCGGCTGTCGGGCAGTCAGATATAGATATAGACATGGAGACCACACACACAACCAGCTGGTCTGGTCCGATCCGATCCCATGAGCATTATCGCCGTCTGGCATCGCCGCGAACACACTTCTCCAAGTCTGTCTCATACCCATTCAGCTCAATCAGACTGAAATTAAAATGCTGACTGAGCGCGATTTCAAATGCGGCCCACTCGGTGGTTCGTGTTTTCACAATTGTTCTTGGGAAAACAGATCAGGCCCATCTGTAATTATGCTCTGTGCGCTCGTAAAATGCAATCAACTGGACTCAGACAAGTGACAATTTGGCCAGCTCAAGTAGTATAAAAAATTAGATAAAAAACCATCGTTAAATTGTGGCTGTTAAACTTTTATTGCAGTTGTTTTAGCACTAGCGCGGCTTGGGAAAAATTAAGGCGGGCCTGGCCATAACCGGCGAATGGGTCAATTGACAGGCGACAGAAGCTGCAGCTTCCACCAGACAATGCAAATGGACGTCTCGGAAAGATGAGTGATGTGACAAGTGGATGCTTATCTGCGGCTCGACGCCCCTGTTTTTTCCAAGGGGTTTTCCTCCTTAGTCTTATGAGCGGCCATTGAAATTTATGGCTTCGTCGAACCGCCAATTGATTGGCTTTTAAACATCCAAATGAATGCTGCCACTCGCAAATTGTAAAGCCATAATTAATGTCCACAAATCGCTGAACGCAAACGCCCGAACCAACACCTGCAGCTCTTGGTCTATGTATTTATTTATGGAAAAGCTTTTAACACATTTTAAAATTAATTAGGGGATGGAGAACTTGTCGGCGCAGCAATGCTGCAAATTTATTGCAGTCAAAATTGATAAGCGCAATTCCTATCTAAATGCTAATTTCTGGCGGAATGCTCTAAGGTGCCAAGCCAAAAGTTAAATATCAATTAATGTGCTAGTTGGTTTCGCTATTTATATTTTCCCAATCGTTATTTATGATTTTGCAATCTATACTTAACTCAAACTCAAAGTTCCAAGTTAGGGAATGCGTAACACCCCATTTTCGATTATGAAATACATCTACTCTTTTTTGTTCTTTAAATAATTAATATATTATTTTCACTAACTTAAAAGCATTTATTTATGCTGATATTAAGACAGAAAATAATAAAAAACAATATAAGGCAAATTTACGAAATGTATTCTTTTAAAATATTGATCAAAAAACGAAATAACCATTTCTGGGAGTTATCAGTGTTGGTCAGAAAATTCGGTTTAAGGTAGTGTTCACTGTGCTCAATTAAAAGCTCAGCCTGAATAGCTTTTGCGCACAGATCGCGTCGGACATAAAAAGCTAGCGACCGAACGCGCTATCCTCTTTTGGCGAGCTCTCTCATTGAACTAGAAACCGAGCTTACCACGCCGAAACGAAAGCTTTGCGAGAGCACGAAGAAAGCGCCAAGCTTTCGGCTGGGAAGTGCCTTCGAGTGACGCACGCCGAGCTTTCAGACAGTCGGCGAGCTGAAGTGACGTAGGGCAGAATGCAGAACAGTGCCGTAGAACCTCGAGCTAATTATTAGATTAGCAGTGACATTATATTGGATCCCATTTAAATCGGTCGCATTAATCGGAAGCCGTCAATCGAATTCAACGACCCTTGCCTAAAAGCTCCGGTCATCGTTAGTTTTTGAAAAGCACGCGGTCGTTAAGAATCCGTAATAATAACAAGGGGTAAGGTTATTCAACCCACGAGAGCAGCTTTAGTACTGCAGGAGAAACAGAGACAGCGAAACGCAACAGGTGACAGGTGAGTTGCGTATTTACTTAGAGACCCCAGATATCGGACAAAGAAAATTAGAAGCAGCTACTTAATTTCATGGCATTTTGTAAATGTTTGACCACGCGGGGACCTTACTATAAGCTCCAGTTCTGCGGCGAGCTTTTTCATGGCTGTGCATTTAATTGGACGCAGCTTTTTGGCTTAAACTGCAGCGACGCGAAAGCTCCTATCCCTTGATGAAAAAGATGCAAGAGGGAGGGACAGCAAGCTCCCCAGGTCGTCACAGTTATTTTTTATTCTTGCACCAATTATGTGTGTATGTGCATAATAAGATATTAAGTAATTTGTCCCCATTTTCCAAGTAATTGCATTCAGTTTTCCCCTGCTCAAGTTCTCTTTGTCGTCTTTGTAAATATTTCATCTCAAAAGGTATCAATTAGATAAGATAAGACGTTATATCATAAGAGATTATTCAATCAATTATTCAAATAGCCTTAAGAAGTGCACATATGTTTATATGTATAACATTTTAGTGATTAAGCAATAAATGTAGTAAGTCCATTCATCTTAAAACTTAAGGAGTATTTTCTTTGATTAAAAAAAGTATATTTAAAGTATATGGTAATATCAAAAATTTCTCTAAGAACAAATCCTCTTTTTTCAGCATGAGCAATTTGCGCATTTGCCGGGCCATATCCCTTAATCCCAAAGCAACCTCTACCGAACCCACATCGGTATCGGAATCGGGATCCTCTAGGGCCTGTATGATGGGTTGCCAGCTGGCGAATCCCCAGGAGCTGCGTCGCTTTCCGCTCCACGATGCCGATCGGTAAGCATTATCATTACCAGCAAGCCCCCTTAGATACTCTCCTGGATCCAACTTTAAACCTGTTTTTTTCTCCAGTGGAGAGAGCTTTTCGATCGGATCGAAGCTCGCATCAGAATTAATGCCCATCCGCGATTCCCCCGTTCCCATAAAATCAGAAGCTTTGCCCTCCGCTGAGCTCTTCCTCTTGCTTGTGTGCTCCCCGTTCGTTCGCAGTCAAAGGCCATTGAACTCGCTGGCTCTCCGGCTGGAAGTGCATCGTTTTAATAGGGAAATTTCAATGCCATGGTGCAGAAACTGCATCTAAAACGCAATTGTATGGATGGTGTAGCCATTACGGGGGAGTGGGAGTCGGAGGTCGGGGTGTTTTCGCAGACTCGCGTCTATTTATAGCTCTCACGCTCTCCCGTAAATGCAGCAAATGCGTGAGGGAGAGAGCCCCTCACCGCTGCGGCTGCACCGCTCTGCTCTGCTGGCCGTGAAGTTCTGTAATTTTTCTTCGCCTCCAGTTTCGCAGTTGTTGGGAAAAAACAAACAGTTCCGTCTGCCAAAGTTACTTTGGCATTGGCCATGGAGTTTAGAGTGGACCTGTGATTAATGTTGATTAACCCCAGACGGAGTTTACATTGAAAATTACAAGTGCACTTCTAATCATTGGGGATTGTTGTTAAAATATTTCCTTAAGTTCCCCGAAATGAGACATCTCACTTTTTTGGGTAAACCCCAAAATGCCTTATCTTTTTGGAAGCTTTTGGCATCAGCTTTTTTTTTAATAAAAATTCAAAGTCATTGCTTTACTAATTTACTAATTTTAGTTTTCTTTAAAATGAACTTTGATACCTTCGCTAATCTAACTGACATTGAAAGGTTCCTTATTCTTATCTCAAACTACACACTCATTTCCACCACCCGAAATATATGTTTTTGCTGACATTTCCAAAATACACTTTATTTGGGATAAGAAACTGAGATTAAATGTTTTTTTTTATTAAATCTTTATCTCTATAGCTTTTGATGATCCTTTGAGCGTGGGAAAAATATTTCAATTGAGTAATTAATGGTGTTCTTTATTGAAAACATTATTGAAATATTAATTTTAAAATTTTTTAGATTTTTAAAAACATTGAATTTGAAAAATTAAAATTAGAGTACCGAATTTAGCTTGAACTCCTAAAATTGGGACACCTTGTTTTCATAAAACGAGTAAGCAAAACTACAACAAAAAAGGAGGAAGTTGACTTGAGCAGAAGCTGCAACAGCCAACAATAACAATAACCAATGCAATTGCAAAAAATATGCGCGGCAAAACATCCGCTCTGGCGGAAAGAGCGGGCGAAAGCACAGCACCGTCTCGCTCGCACACTCATGCAGAAGAATTGTGTGTGTGCGAATGAAAGGCGCTGCGGTGAGCATAAAATGAGCTTTTTGCAGAACTTTTGAGAGAGCGAGTAGCGACAGCGAGTCGGATCTAATTGAAAGCTGCAGCGGAAAAAGAACAAACTCCAAATGCAGTTTTCCAGTAAACAAAGAACCGCTCAACCGATCGCAACGCTCTCTCGCCATCGCTCGCTCTTCTTCCGATAATTGGTATGTTGTGAGTTCACCGAAAGAAGTGCTTGTTGTTGTTGTGGGTCTTTAATGACAGAGAGAAACTTTTCTCGAAACGAAAGAATTGAACTGAGCTTTTTGCCTCCGGAACGACTATAATTGTGGAAATTCTTGAATTGCAGCTGCAAACTCTGGCTGCGACACTTCGGCGTCAGCGATAAACGCGTGGATCAGCTCGGCGGCCTGCAAAAGCTGCGCATCTGCCTCAGGCACTTTAGCCACCGCCAAGAGATGGCCAAGACTCGCATCAAGATGACGCCGCTTCGCAAAAGCCCGAAGGGAATAGTGCTATCCAGTAGCTCAGGGTCTTTCGGAGGGGTAGGGGCAGGAGCAGCAATAGGTGGACTTCAAGGAGGGGGAGGAGGTGCAGCCAAATCGGTGGTGGATAGCACAACCATTGAAATTATAGAGGTGAGTTAGCTACCAATTCTTCCATTCCAATTACTCCGATTAATTTAATGATAAAGAATGCAATATACCATAATTTTTTAAATCTTGTTTCCATTAAGTATTAATTTCAATATAAAAAAAAAAATATTAAAATTAAAATTAAAAAATATTAAAGCTTAAAAAGCACTGTCATTTCTTATGTACAGTTGAGTTCATAAAAATAGCAGTGAAACCCCTCACCACATTCAAGGTCTTTTTTTGGGACACTTTTAGGGCTTCGTAAAAAAGCGATACATTTGAAAAGCAAAATCTGTATGATTTTGCATGCCCTTTTCTGGTTTCACAAAAGATTAGCTTCTAGAAGATCATATATATATGAGATATATATAAGTTTTAGGAAGTAATCCCATAAAATTCTTTATAAACAATTACCAACAAATTAAATTATAAAAATAAGTTCCTCTCAGTTGGGCCAATGAAAAACGCTTTTATCTTTAAGTTTCATTCACAAAGCTTTGAGCACCGGGTATCTCACTGTCGAGCCCCCTCTACTAAAGCTTCCTTACTTGTTTGTAGTTGGAGTTGCATATTTTTTTCAAGATGCTTATTAGAATAATAATATTTATTATATTAAACCATTTTTTAAAATAAATATAATTATGTTACAAAATCTAAATTATTAACAACCTACTCTAGATCTAGAAAAATTGAAAATATTCCCTAAAAAATCCCTTTATTCTTCCAGAGTCCGACCAGAGATATGGAGAAGCCGCAACATCAGACCAAGAAGCCGACGATCACTATGCCAGTTATGCCGCAGCGATCCCATTCAATTAGTTCCTCGGCCTCCAGCGATGTGCAGTCCATCAACTCGGACTACGAAGCTGCGCTGCCCCTGTCCACCTTGGTGGATACCCAAAACGGGAGTAGCAATCGAACTGAGAACGGACAACCGAAGAAGAGGAAACTATATCTGATCACAGAGAAGTCCGATGAGACCAATGGCCATATTTTGGAGACCAACGGACAGCCCAAGAAGCGCAAGATGTTCGTGGTCGTGGAACAGGAGAAGGAGTCGTCGTCTGGCAAGAAGCTGATGATTGTGACCGACAAGCCACAGGTCGATCTCACCCAGCACTTGGAGAAGCTACTCCCCGAGATACTGAATCGCATACAGGACAAGGACAAGGACAAGCAAAAGCTGATCAAACCCACTCCAGTGGTAGTAAAATCGAAGCCGGTGGTTAACAATCCCACGGTTATTACCAGACCCCACATAACATTGCCGCCCAAAAAGAATCCTACAAACTTTGTGAAGCTCGCAGCCATCCCAACTCCAGTGCCCTCGCCCGTTCAGATGCCACTGCCAATGCAGAATATCAACAATAGCAAGCCCTTTAGGGCCGAAAAGTTGGTAATAGATGGTGGGGAGGAGGAGAAGGAACCGATCAGCCCTGAAGAGATCGAGACGAACATTAACCTGTCCCCGGACTTCCGCTTCCTCATGAAGATCCTGCCCAAGTTGGAGCAACTCCCCGAGCCGCACAAGCAAAACGTGAAGCGATCCATTCAGATCTTTGTGGAGAAGAGCTACAGTATCTACGGCCAGAAGGATTAAATAGCTAACCAGTATTTAAATTATGATTTAACTTCCATTTGAATGGAAGTCAAGTTCCCATTATGATTTCCTGTAAAAGGCATTTTTTATTACGTTGTCCAAGACTGAAGCAGAACCAATTTAGTTATTTAAGCCAGTGCGCGGAGCTGGAGCAGCTCCCCCGGTAAATATATATAAGTCACTCCGCAAAATTTGATATTACCCAAATGGAAGGCCTAGATTCTGGGTAGATTTTGAAAGCCATAAACTAAATGTTAAGATTGAAGTTCTTTCTATATTGAATATATGAAAGCTTACGCTAAGTTTAATATGGAACAATTACAACCAAATGCGTTTTATTTTGGAAGTAACTATGGAACCCGAGAGCCCTATTAATAAATAACACTATGGTTTCTTTTATCGTATCTTTTTGGTTTTTTTTGTTATGTTTTTTTGTTTGCATTGAAATTCCAAAGAACTTTATTTAGTTTGAAAGCATTTTATACGATCTCGTCCTTTCTTTTCTTGTTTGTTACGTTATAATAATATTTAGTAAGTCTAATGCGGGTTTATTTAGTGTGTGGTTGGTTTAGTTTAGTTAATACAATGGTTAGTGTGTTACGACGTTACGATTTTCATGTATGTAAATAATGCAAGGTTCTGGGTTTTCGCATTTTCTAATTTACACTTCCTTGCAGACAGAAGTTAGTTTTTGGCTTAATATCGTTTTCATTAGTAATGTTATGCGGTTAATGTGGTTAATACGCACACACAACACACATATACATATGGTTAATTACATATATACAGTTAAACAGTTGTTGTTTACACATTTTGCTTGCGAATCGAGGAAACCAAATCGTGTTTTAGTGTGACTTTTAATTATTAGGGAACTTTGTTGCGTGCTTTTACTGGATGAGGAGATTTTCTACATGAGAGGAGAAATTGAATTCCATTTCGAGTGCTACAATTATATAATCGCGGTATATATTTTCTTTTTACAACACTTAGCAAATTTCCCACATAAACTCGTATATCGTATTTTTTGGTTAAGCTTTTCGCCTTCGATTTATAGTCCATATAGTTTAATATATATATCTTTCGTGTTTGCTTGTTAACTACTTTTTTGGTTGTGTCCTACAATTAGCATTTTGGGTTAGCATATCGAGTGTTTTTTACATGCTGTCTCTAAGAAAAAATATTTGCCTGTCTACGAAACATTTATGTCATCCATCATCCATCATCCATCATCAATGAGAAGCAATCACAAAGTTTTATCTAAGTTTATGTACGTCGATTACAATAGGTATTTACATTCTTTGTTCGGAGTGCACAAAGCCCACTTCCTGTCCCGGTTAGTGCTTCTTTAGTGTAAGCAAAACTACATCGTACGTCTTTGCCTGCAAGTTGAAAATGTATCATTCCTCGCTTTGGATTTACACATCGAGTTAATCGTGGTTAATCACCGAGTGCGTGTGGGTTCGGGTTAAAAAAACTGTGTCACAATTTCTACAAACAGCCTTTTGTTAAACATGTTAAACGTACATTTATATCTGTTATATCTGTTATATGTAATGCGAATTAGAGTCATATATATTATGGTATATACGAGTAGTTTTTAGTTTTTACATTTTATAACCTGAGCGCAATCATTTTTTATGGTTCACTCTACCAATTCGTGACCAAAAATTTAAATTTCGAAAGTTTTCCAATTGTCTTCTTTTGATTTCCTTACCAATTTAATTTATGCTTTCCAATACATATATTCTGGATATTATTCGAAGGGTTAGATATACTATATATGTGTGTGGCATCCTTAGGGGAATGCTGTGGTTTACCTGTACTCTAATACAAACTTGAAGAAATCTGTAGGGTGTTTGTGTTTAATCTCAAAATATTGTCCACAGGTAAATATCGTGTGTACCATATATATATATATATAGTATATAGTTGGTTTTTCACAGTGTTGCATACATATAGCTATAAATTCTAATTTGCAAATGCATTGGGTTGGTTGAGTTGGATCCACTTCAAGTAATTCGCGACAAATGAAACAATATAATTCGTTTTCTTCTCTTTTTTTGTTTTGTTTTGTTCTTATTGTTTTTTTTTTATACAAACAGTTTTACACAGTGTTTTCTTGTTTTTATTCATTCAGTTAAACGTAAATTAATGCGTAATACGTATCTAATATATATATATATAGTTAAGAATGATCCATAAATCGGTTTACAAGTCAAATACTATAATGCAGTTTACAGTTACAGATCCTTAACTTATGAACTCATAACTCGAACTTGAAATCATACATCGTCTAATGTATATATCGAGTGTGTGATTTACTTTAGGTTTTATGCTTTAGGTTTTGCGTTTTGCGATTTGGGTTTTGGGTTTATGTTTTAGTTTCAAGACCTGCTCCACTGTAGGGTTTGTCGTATAATGTACATGTCCATTACTTATCGTACTTAATGATCTACACAGAGATAAGGAGAGAGAGAGATGTGGGCTACTTATTGGTGGGGATGGTGGTGGAGATAATGTTATGTACACGAAAACTAACTATCCCGCTATCTACTATATATAGTAGCAGTTCTCTGTGGGGATAAATGTGCTTAGAGATGTAGGATGTAAATGATGTATAAACTTGCATTCGAGTGTGTGTTTTGCGGTGCTGAGTGGCTCTGTGTCTCTCTGGGCAAATGAGGGGAAAATCTGTACTCTATATTATTTATGGTTAAGAAAAAACTTTAGTTTATAAACAAAAGGTGAAAAGAAATTCTACATTTTGCACACTGATTTCTTGCTTAGCTTTGCCTTTCATTTCTTTCATTCCGTTTTTGTTTGTTTTTGCTATGAGATCTCCGTGAAAGTTTTGAATTCATATTTGTTTTTAGTTTTTCGTTTGTTTTTAAGCTAATCCATACATGTATATATATATATCGGGTAATATATATAATGCTATAATTAATAACTACATACATATACATAAGAAAGCAGCACAGTTAAGAGAATCGAAGAGTTGGAGGAAAAGTAGTTTAGTTTCTTTTAGTGTAGGCTTCAGTTGTCTCTCTAGTATTTCCCTCGATTACATATATTAATGCGTTGTGTTTTTGTTTTTCTCTAAACATTTAAGACGAAACGGGACATTTAAAATACACTCACACACACACATATATATGTATATATATACGGTATACATTGCGTTTAATGTTTTAATTTCGTTTAGTGCTTAAGCTTAAGCTACATACAAATTTGTCAAACCGAAAGGGTGAAATTTGATATATTGCATTTCCTCAAATCAATTGGTTAATCAATCTGCATCTGAATCAAAGTCAAATGAGAAAACTCAGTCTTAAACATACATATTTAATGTTCTCCGTAGCAATTTGATCCTCTATAACCGATCCTGATCCTGTCCTGCACCTTAGCGAAGAGCATTGAGAGAGAGACAGAGGTGTGTTGTTTAGTCGAAAAATTAAACTATATTACATTGGTAAATCAACTAAAAGCAAAGTATATATATGCATTATAGCAACTAAAATCGAATTGATCCGGGCGACGCCTTTGGATGCCCCGCCCCCTTTTTAGGGGGTGACCAAACCTGGATGCGATCCGCCCGAACCATTCACTGGGGGGCAGTGTGTCGTCCACTTGTTGGTTCTCTTTTTCCATTTATTCGTTATGCAAAATATGGTTTTAAAAAGAAGCTTAACAAACTATGATCGAAGCGAAAAATTGTCATAACTAAGGTTAAGTTGAAATTGTTTAGTTTATATATTATTATATATATTAATTTATATCGTAATTTTTTGTTCAGTCGACAGTTGAAACTTTGAACTAATTTCATCAAATGTTCTTCCTTTTTTCATCTAGTATTGAGTTAGCTCTGACTTCTTGTTGAGTCAGATACATTTTGGAGTATATATGTATCTAGAAACCAGTTTCAAAATTGAAGCTTCAAAAGTGTGTAGTTGTGTCTAAACGAAAATGTAGTTGCATAATTTAAAACGAACTTGTTTTGCATTTTACTTAGCGTTTTTTTAGTACACATTCTCATGTTTTCTTTGCGTTTAGCTAACAGAAATTGAGTTTATATCCCGCTTTTGTTCGCTTTTTTCGGGTTTGTTGCTCGCTTTGAGGTAAATTTTTGGCAAACAAACTTTGTGGATTTGCGTGCAGTTCTTGTTGCTATTTTTTATTCTTAAATATATATATATATATATTTTATTTAATAGCTAAGCATATATTTATATATATAATGAATACGATGTTGTCTGTGTGTGTGTTTGCTAATTAATTTACATATACATAGAGTTTCTTAGGAGCTTAAACATAAAACGCCACAAAAACCCACTCGGGTTCTTGTTGTAATTTTCATTTGAAATTTCGATCAAATTTATCCAATTCTTGTCAAAAGCACAACAAAATGTGTTCGCTTTGTTGCCGAAAATGATTATTTTGTAATTTGTTTTTTGTTTTTAGTTTTTACTTAATAGATTTTACGCTTTGCTCGTAGTGCGTAGATCGTAATGTTTTTGTAATATTTATGCTTCACTTTAAACTTGCTGGTTTTGTGTCTCTGCTGCTGCTTTAACTACAGTTTTGTTTGTTTGTTTAGACTAGTTTCAGTTGAGTTACGTTACATATTTGTTTCGTCTACAGTTACTATTAAATATTTTTGTTTTCTTTAAGTTAATTTCGGTGGTGGAATGCTTTAACCTTTAAACAGACAGAAACGCCCACTTAAAAGCTGTTTGGCGCCTTACAAATTATTATTCAATCGTTGTTCCTGGCTGAGTTATGGGGGGGATCCTGTGATTCTGTTCTGTTGTGGGTTTGTGGGATTTGTGGGGATCTGGACTCTCCTCCTTCCTCCTTTTTCGGCGAGTGTGTGTATCATTTGGCTGAGTTGTTGCTTTTGTTTCGATTTTAGGCAGCAATCGCCTCATTTTGCCGTCATTCCCACTGGTGCGGCGATGGCGGCAGCTCCGAAGGATGTGCCACGGTGGAACTGGATATTCGTGGAGGATATGGGGGAGAAGGATACAGATAAAGGTATTTTAATTTCGAGTTTAGGCTGGAGCAATATCTTTGCAACATCTAGAGTAGATTAGTCCATGCCAAATATATATATATACAACATAATACTGACACTCAAAGCTTTGATCAAGTACAAAGAATACAACCAAAATACAGAATTATAGCTCCCATAAGTAAGAACAAATATTAAGACCAAAAAACATGAAATGAAAATGTACAAAAAGAGAACTACGAATAGTAGAGTTTTCGGGTTTGGAGAGGGGGGCTCAAAATACAAAGTATAAGATTGTTAATCAATTAATTCATTAAGTGGTAAGTTGTTCAGCGTTCAAGTCTACTCCAGTTCTTTCTTTCTGATTATTTCTGTTACTTTTTTCTGGCTTTGTCACTGCTGCTCAACTGCACTTTTGTCGTAAGCTGTACAAAATGATTTTTCGGATGATTATTGCTTTTTCAATTTGATTTAAATTAAACCAAGCATGAGGACATTTCTATATTTTGTGCATAATTTGAGGCGTTTTTTGTGGGGTTATGCAGGACGACAATGACAAAAGCTAAATGATGGCCTGATATTGTGCATTATTTTTACTATGAATTCATAATTATTGCCTTTGCCATTTAAATCATATAATTTCCATAATTGTTTCGATATTCTCACAAAGGCCCTTTCAATAAACAATGAGAGCCCTAAAACATAAAATTCTTTTGGCTTTTACTTTTGCCATGCGAAAAACAATGAATATTTAATTTGATAGGCCTTAAAATTGTTTAAAACTCCATTGTTTTCCGCATGCTGGGGATCCTTTTTGCGGTGTTTCGGTGCAGTTTTGGAACATGGTAGGGATATGGTCTGTGAGTGTGTGTGAGGGCTTAAATGTTCAAATGAGGCTTAATATTTACTTGATGAAATCTGTATGCTGTACACGAATTACGAATATATATAGATATATAGTAGATATATGAGTGAATGCGAACACAAAACATAAACACAAAATTCGATTATGGAGCTAGACATATAATGCATGATTTTCTATGTTTTTGTTTAATTTTGTGGCTTTATAAAACGGTTGAAAATGTCTCGATTTGAATGAATTTTTTGTTTTTCCCGCTTCCGCATATATATAGTTCCTTGCCAATATTTCTGGTAATTTTCGTTTGCGACATTTGTGAACAATTTTATAATATTCCTGGTTAGATGTCCGTATTTATTCTTTTCTTGGTTTTCAAGAAAACATTTTGTATGTACACACAAATAAGAGTTACGCAAAAATACCCATTGAAAAGGAGATGAAAATTATAATAATAAACTAAAATGAAAAGTTAATCATAAGGGAAAAAGTTAAAACTAAATAAGTTATTTGGTTTCTTTGCTTTTCTTTTGTTTTATACACATTTGCATAAGGTTTAAGAATAAAGAGGTTTAAGAAAAAAGAAGATATGAACAAAAAGATATGATAAACTAAATAAATAAATATTTAGTAAGGTTTTCGCTTGATATCAACAGACCTAAGAAGGAGCAGAGAGAGACTGTTGCCGCCCGAGGCCTCTTTTCTTTTCTGTATTCTGTATATCTGGTATATCTGTAATTGTATCGTTTTATCTTGGTTCTCGACTCCTCACAATCATTCACTTGACTCGATTCAGCGATTCATTCAGTCGGCAGACTATGGACAGTATCTTGTGACAGTAAGTATCTTCTGCGTTTCTATATATCGATTTCGATTCGTTCTAGCGAGAGAGGAGGAGGAGCGCCCGCGCGCGCCTAGGATCCCGATCTGGAGCAGCGGCGGCGGCGGCGGAGTGTGGAGCAGCGGCAGGAGCAGCAGTGCAAGTTGTAGTGGTAGTAGTAGTGGTAGTGGTAGTAGTAGTAGATATTCTCATTCTCATTGGCTTAACAACGCAAATATAACGATTCGATTTAATAGAAATTTCAAGATTAATATCCATTGGTTGAACAACAAAAATAAAAGAGCAAACATAAAAAGAGATTTAAAATATTTCAAAATAAGGTTACATAAATTATAATCAAGAGTTCACAGTTCTGAGTTGGGAGTATAGTTATAGAGAGTTATAGAGAGAGATCGGGCCGGACAGGTACAATAATGTCGTGAAAGAGAGAGGGAGCATTACTAAAGCGGAAAGTTCGGGGACACACGGAAGCCATGATCAATCAATTTGTATATCAACGAAATAGTTAAGTATTAAAGGTAAACATAAGATATATAGAAATTAGGTATACAATTTTGACTAAAAGTAGGTAAATTTCTCAAAAAGTTTCAAGGAAACAGATGGGACAGGACTGCGTGCAGAGTTTGTGGGTAAATTCCAAGGGGTTTTGGTTTGGAAATAAAAGAGAGAATCTTTTGAATCATAATTGCAAACTCACCTGGCGAAGCTCTTGAAGGCCGCACTTTGCGGATTAATGCAGAGCGGCACTCGACCCGTTTGCAGCTGCTCGGCTATGAACTTGTGCATCTCCTCTGCAAGTTTAAAAAATATATATTAATATATTTCTGATTTATGTATATATAAAGCCCTCTGTACTCACCCTTGACCTGCTGCACGGAGGTGAGCTTGCGCTCCCAAAGATCGTCAAAGGGCTGGCCGGCGGAGGGCTCGAAGTCAGCCGTGTATTGGCGCATTCCGGCCGAGGTAGTGAAGCAGCACTTGCACATGCACGAATGGTAGCGAAGACGACCCTCGTCCAGATACGGATGCGCCAAAGCATCTGTCACAGAAATGCGCTTGTCCTGAAGGATTAAGAGTTACAATCAAGTTAAGTAAAAAGGTAAAGTTAAGTTAAGTTAAGTTAGTTTACCGGATCGAAGACGAGCATCTGGCAGAGCAGGTGCACGGCCTCGTGCGTGGCATGTGAGCTGAGTGTGTAGAGCACCGAGAAGGAGGGCGGCTTGGGGGCCCGGCGGAGCATGTGGGTGCGGGCGCCCTCGCAGGCATGCCGCATGTCCTCCATGGTGGGTGTGCCCAGCAGCTCAGTGATCAGCTCCAGCTGCTGGACGGGATTCTGCGCCTGGAACAGGATCCTACGGCCGAGCAGCTCGCCAAAGATGCAGCCCACCGACCACACATCCACCGCCGAGGAGTAGTGGCGAGCGCCCATTAGGATTTCGGGGGCACGATAGTACTGGGTGACCACCTCCTGGGTCATGTGCTTGGCCTGGTCGGGCTCCTCGACGCGCGCCAGTCCAAAGTCACAGATCTTGAGCACACAATTCGAGTTGACCAGCAGGTTGCCCGGCTTGATGTCGCGATGCAGGATGCGGGCCGAGTGCAGATACTTGAGGCCGCGCAGGATCTGGTAGAGGAACACCTTGATGTGGTCAGCGGACAGGTGCTGCGGCGACACGATTATCTTGTGCAGATCCGATTGCAGCAGCTCCGTTATCACATAGCTGTGGGGATCGATTCAGACTCGGGGTTAAGGTGGAAACCAGTTCGACAGGCGAAGAGAACAAACAAAAACTTTGGCCTAACTACTACCTCTTTGTGGCCCCCTTGTTGGCTTGTTTGTATGTGCCTTAAACTTTTTCAATTAGTTACATTTGCTTTTAGCCCAAAAACTTTCAACTGCGACGCCCCAGAAGCCGGCACTTTGCAAAATCAAACTCATTTTTTTGTTTGGTTTCTGGGGCTTCGGAAACGATTAATCAAATATTTGCAGTTGATTTTTAGTTGGAATATTTTGTGGCAAGCAAGATGCAAATTACTTTGCAACCACTTCGGGTCAAGTAATAATTGGAAAAATATATATAATATATTTAGCCTTAGATTAGTAAAGGAAAAAGGTAATTTATGAGTAAAAAAGCTCTAAGGTTTTATCTAAGCTATATCATTTAAATACACATTGTGTATAAAATGTGTTAAATACACATTGTGTATAAAATTATATAGCTTAGATTAAACCTTAGAGCTTTTTTTCTTATAAATTACCTTTTTTCTTTATTATTATCCATATTTTTATGGCTCTCTCTATTGAAAAAAGTATTCAAATTCCTTATACCTTATTATTAATATTCATAAATGAATAAAAATATATATAAAATATTTAGCCAAAGATTAGTAAAGGAAAAAGATAATTTATGAGTAAAATAGCTTGAAAGATCTAAGGTTTTATCTAAGTTATATCATTTTATACACAATGTGTATTTAATCCATATTTTTATAGCTCTCTCTTTTGATAAAATTATTCAAATAAAATATATTCAATAAGAATTCTTCCAAACACCTTATTACTAATATTCTATCATTCTAATAAATATCAGAAAAAGGGTTTTTGATATTAAAAGGAAGTGTAATGAATATATTTTAGGCTAAAGAAAAAGGTGCTAAAAGTGGCCAAAATTATAACATTTTATATATATTCATATATAAATGTTTAGATCTTTCTTAGAACCTTCGTTTAAATAGTCTATATATCTTCCTTAGAACCTTTGTTTAAATTGTCCATATATCTTCCTTAGAACCTTTTTTTAAATACTCTAAAAATTGGTTTTGATTTGTTTTCTTTTTGTAAAAGGATACATTTCTTGAAAGAAATCCAAATGCGGTGGCTGTAGAATGTCCAGGGCCGAAAGAACCTGCAAAATAAACCAAAAATCGAGACATTAATTAATTAAATCAGGCGAGGCCAATAAATACTCATAAATATTTGAGCTGTTTGCGGTGTTGTTCAACCTGCGAGAAGTTTAAAATGAAATCCCTAGACAATACGGTCAACAGTTTACACCTCATTTGAAAGGGGATTACGCGGGGCTGGCGGCCATAAATTATGGAGTTGCAATAAAAATCAAGTTGCATGTTAAGTGTCGCTGCCGGGACATTAAATGCCTGCAGGCAAAAACCAAAAAAAAAGGCAAAAAGCCAAGTCAGTAAGGAAATTGTTGACCCCTTGCTTGATGATGTGGTACTACTACCGCTGGAGAGATACAAAACACGCCAAAGTCTCAAGTCTGAAGTCTGAAGTCTGGGCTTCCACATTGGGGGAGGAACTGAACCGAGCTGACGGACAGCAGAATACGAAATATATACCTATATATATATATACAAAAAACGAGGGGGGAAAAGACTGAGGCTAAAGCAAAACCAGACGGACAAGCGCTGATTTATTTTCGCTTGCGGTGAGGAGATGACGAAGGAACTGCAGGCAATCACATCAAAAAATCTAACAGGAGGAGTACCTTAACTCCTCACTTTTAGCCTTTAACACGGCAAGAAAATTATAATATATTACGATCAATTAGTTATTAATTTGAAATTTGAGTCAGGATAAATTCATAAGATTTTGCAAATATTAAAGTCTAAAACAGGGTCGGGCACAGAGCATTAAGCTGGGAGCATGAAAAAGTAGAGACAGAAGAGGCAATATCGTGTGTGTATTGTTTTTTAATCCTTAGCTAGCGGTTTTGGTCCCTGACAATGTTTAGATTTTGTTTTTGTACTCCTCCCTATTAACGGTAAAAAAATTATACTATATTATGATCAATTAGATCTTAAGTAGAAATGATTTTAGGATAAATTTAAAAGACTTGGCAAACATTAAAGACTAAAACAGGGTCGGGCACAGAGCATTAAACTGGGAGCCTGAAAAAACAGAGACAGGAGAGGCAAAGTCATCTTCATGGTCATGAGTCAGTGGTTTTGGACCCTGACAATGTGTAGATTTTGATTTGGAACACTTGACTAATTCCGAAACTTAATATAGAGCTTAAATTTAAATGGATTTTCTTTGTGTGCATTTAAAATCAATTTACAATATTTATACAACCCGTTGGGGGCTGCAAAATGCGTAAAGTTAACAAAAAAAAAATGCAAAGAAATGGGAATAAAGAGCGCAGCTAAATCCGTTGCGGCAGCAAATAAAAAAAATAATGTTGCCAGCCACAATGTTGCACATTTAACCCCCTCTTGCCGACTGTCGGCAGTTGCCAAAGCCGAAAGCAGTTCAAAAATTTTGAGCACTTTTCGCGGGACATTGCAAAGCCAACAACAAAAAGTGCCGACAACTTTGGCTCTCGGTTACTGGCTTTTTTTTTTATTGTCTTTTTTTTTGTTGGTAAGCCGTTGCCGTCTTCAAGTCTGAATCTCCGTCGCCGTCTTAAGTGGCAAAGTTTTTTTTGCTCTACAGGAGCGACGTGATATTCCCCTCTCCCGGCTCGTTCTTGGCCGCCTTTGTTTTATATTTATTTCTTTGTCCGCTCGACTCCGGCTGCCTGTAAATTCTGTAATATTTCGAGACTGACGCTGCTGTAATTTAGCGACTGCATTTGTTGCGTTTGCGGTTTGCAAAAAATAAATGCGAGAGCTTGATGATTGATATCGATTTTTGGATACTCTGTATACAGGTTATAAAACTTGGATTTTTACTGTCAGTTTTTTAGATTTTTATACGTAACTACATTCACAAATGAATTAGAACTAGAATTAATGAACAAACATCTTTATTGATAGAGTTCAAGAAAAATTGAAGGAAAAGTTTATTATTTTTGCAGAAACTAAACCTTAAACTAATATAATTCTGTGCTAATTAAGGGCAATCAAGTAAGTCAATAAGTTGTATTACTTTCTGCTATTATTTTCAGTAATTTTGTGTATAAACTCTATATTATTATTATATTATATTATTATTATATATTGTATTAATTCAATGCACGTCAACTTTAGTTTCCTGTATTTTTTCTAAGATTTTTAAGTCTAACTGTTTTTGTTGGCTGTTGATATTTTGCCAAGAAATAGACCTAGTTTTATAGTAAAACATATATAGTTGGTGAGCAATATAAATTTAGTACTTGACTTTTTTAGGGGTATAATTATTATTTAATTATTATCCAAAAATATATATAAATATATTTTATATTATATATTATATATTAATTTATATTATATAAATATATTTTATATTATATATTATATATTAAATTATATTATATAAATATTCTTAATATTTAATCTAGGTATCCCTCTTCAAGACTTTATCCTATATTATTTGCTGATCACTTGGTAATTTTCGTATGATTGTGGGATTTGTTTTAATACTGTTGACTTATTAATCTAATTGAATTTATTATAATATTTTGTAATGCCTTCTTTGTGATTTTTTTCCTCTATAACTTTATACATTTACATATACATTTTATATTTAATCTAATCTGCCTCCAAGGCTTTATCCTATATTATTTGCTGATCACTTGGAAGTTTTTGTATGATTGTGGGAATTGTTTTGTTTGCTAATTTTCATTTAATACTGTTGTCTTATTTATCTAATTGAATTTATTATTATATTTTGTAATATCTTCTTTGTGATTTGTTTCCTCTATAACTTTCCTCTAAATTAATAATAATAATTCCTCTAAATTCAAGCTAATCACCTTGAAATTCGTGTATGCCTTTGGGTATTATTGATATGGCACAGTCATCGTGACCAAATTTCTCCTGCTAACCGATCCTTTTTTTAGGGTATATAAAAAACGAATCTGGAGTTTTTCTGATTGTTTTTGTGCTGTTTTTTTCCGGTCAACTTCATTTACTGCACTTCACCTCGCTGCACTGCACTGCACTGCACTTCACTTAACTCAACAGCGCAGGCGCGTAATTTGCTGCCGCGGCGGAGTTGTTATTGTTGTTATTGTTATTATTGTTGCTGGGGCTGGATTACTTTTTGGGGTCTCACGTGCAACAGCGCGGCGGCCGGCAGCTAATTAACATTTTGGCTTGGGCTTGCAATCAGAAACCAAATTTATGCATTGTGCACCACCGAAGGCGGCTTCAAGTGTCCTTGAAGTGTTGTACAATGAGGGGGTTGGCCGAGGGCAACGGCAACGGGGGGAGTTGCCAAGCTAACTTGGTCTTAACAAAAAAAAAACAAACAGTGGCTAAGTGGGTTGCGTTTTGAATTAGGTTGCACAGAAAAAATATCGTTCTTTAAGTTAAAGAATTAATTTAATTTCATTTGAAGGTTTTAATGGCGTAAAAGAATATACACAATAGTCCCAATAAACTTTAAATTTCAACGTCTTAATGTCGTTAATGAATATACACAATAGTCCCAATAACTTTCAAATGATTAACTTTAAATTTCAACGTTTTAATGGCGTTAATACATAATAATAAAATAATCCTAATATAATTTAAAGGGTTAAATTTAAGGAGTATATTTCAAATGAAAAAAAGGGAAAAATAGAACGAATATTAGCAGAGTTTTTAATATATGATTAAAAACTCTGCTAATATTCGTTCTATTTTTCCCTTTTTATCTCAGAGAAGCAGTCACTTTGTAGTAAATATTTATTTATGATTTTATTTAACAGTTTTAATAGTTGAATATATTATATATTTATAAAACATATATGTAAGACATTGAAAATACTGTTAAAAAAAGTTAAATATCACCTTTCTTAACTAGAACCCATACTTTTGCTAATATTCCTCCTTTTTTACTCTTTATAACTCATAGAAGCAGTCACTTTGTAGTAAATATTTATGTATGATTTTACTTAACAGTTTTAATAGTTGAAAAAATGATATATTAATAAAACATTTGTTAGACATGGGAAATACTGTTGAAAGAAATTAAATATCACCTATTTTAACTAGAACCCATATTTTTAGTAATCTTCTACACTCATAAAAGAGTCTTTCAAGTCTCAAGAGTCTCTAATATATCTATTATATATCTTGCTGATCTTATCACCATTTTTCCGGTGTATATATCAAACAGTTTCTAGTTAAGCAGTGCGAGGCAGGGAAACAAGTGAAACTTGTGTTCAACTTGCAACCAGCAGCTGTGGCACAAAGACTACAGAGTTGTTGCTGTTGTTTAACCCACCTAAGGCCCCCCGCATCAGCTCGGGGACAACTTCCTCCTCTCCAGCTCCCCCAGATCTAAGCTTCCAGTGAATTTGTCCCCTCGCCTTGGGAAAACAAAAGCAAAAGTGTCACCGCTTCGACTTCACAAGTATTTTCATTCCAAGTTGAGGGACAAATTTCTAGCTAAAAGATTGTCGAGCAGCAGCAGCAGCTGTCAACACATATTTGTTGGCTAATTAAATGAGAGGGGGGCCTGTTGAGAGGGGCAGGAACTCCACCGAAATTGACTATTACAACTTGGAGAAAACACAACAAAAAAAAAAGAAGAATAAACCTTGGGAATAGCTGCTATAATATAAATTTCCTTTGATTACTTGCTGTTAGTTACTTTTTACCAAGAAACTTTAGAAGTAAGTTAAGTTTTGTTTTTATTTCTGGGCTGTTTCCAGTGTGATAAGTATCTTTGAATTGGGAATAAGGTAAGGTTAACTTACATAGAAAAAAGTAAAGCCAAGTGACCAAGAGATAGTCAATTAACAGCTGATAAAATCAAGCCCAAGTAGTGTTCACCTGGATTTAAAATACATATATTCAAAATCACAGATCTTCCTGCTTTCCCAAACAGATTAGCTCGTGTATATATCATATATATCATGTATACCTCAGCATATATCCCTCAAAAATTCAAATGAAATTGACATTTCAATTGCTGAACATCCAAAGACTGCAAAGGCATTGCGAATAATAACAAAATTTGCATGCAATTGATGCTGCCAAGGCGTCAAACTCAATCATTTTCGGGCCAAATTCAGGATAGAGAGCATCCGATGAGCTGAGGGGACTGTGGCGGGGACGTTGACAGACAGCTTTGAGGCTAAAATATACAAAAACTCCTGCCTCGCCCCAAGTTGCATGTGAGAAATGCTTTGAAATGTGCGCCACGTACGCGTTGCAATAAGAAATAAAAGAACAACAACAACAAATCTACAGAAAATCGCTTTTTATTGAAATTTCAGTGTTGTTTTCATTTTTTTTGCTTTGCAAATGGGCAAGGGCAACAACAATATCAAGGGATAATGGGGCGCAAACATTTTGCAGCGATTTGTTAAACTGCAAAATGCATAAAGCATGAGGAGGAGTTATTTAAATCGGGGAAGGGTTCTGCGGCCTTTGATCGATGAAAAAAAGGGTTAATGAGCTGGCAGGAATTTTAGAAAAATATATCCTGTAAAAATTCGCTGAGATTTATTTAGATAAAATACTTGGTAAGGAGATAATATCTACAGCCTGCAAGATAACATTCAAAACAGCTTAAACTATTATATTTCTTTAAATTTATATGTAATATTTATTATATAAAATTTAATTGTATTACTTTCTTCAAGTAAGAACCTAGCAGAAACCTAACAATATTCAAAGCTGCTCTACCTTTAATTTGCTTAAATTGGGTTAAGAGGTTGGCAGGAATTTTAGAAAAATATATCCTTTAAAGATTCGCTGAGATTTATTTAGATATAAATACTTTGTAAGGAGATAATATTTATAGCTCGCAAGAACAGCTTAAACTATTATATTTCTTTCAATTTATATGTAATATTTATTATATATAATTGTATATATATTGTATTACTTTCTCCAAGAAAGAAAAATGCCTAAAATTTCGCTACCTTTAATTCGCTCTACCTTTAATTTGCTTAAATTTATTAAATCACTATTCCGTCAAACATAATATGCTGAAAAATCAATTTGAAAGTGATTTCCTCTGCCTCGCCTTGCGTCACCGATAACTTGCAACTTTCGAGTGGGGGAACCTCCATTGATTGAGTTATAAATAGTTGAGTTCGTAAACTACACGGAGACCCCAATTTGCAGTGAAATGCAAGGCAGCCGCCACGTGCCGAGCCCAGTAAATTCCCACCCAGCACCGCTCTCAGTCAGCTATTCCCCCTCTCGCTCTACTCCGACTTCCCTCTCGTTCTATCTAAACGTTCGGAGTTGATTGCACTTGTTTGCCATTCTCTGAATGATGTCTGTCATGTAGGAAATGAAACAGGAAACGTAGACAGATGCAAAAAGGCACAGAGAGAAAAAAACATCAACGAAAATTTCATTATTTTTCATAGTTTTGTTCTACAAAAAATAAAAAAAGTGCAGAGGAACATGGTATTTGGATTATAGAAACTATATTTTGGAACACAGCTAGGTTACTCTTTTAGATAGTATTTAAAATATGGCTTTTAAAGAATGTTTAGCTTAAAAAACATACTTTACTGCACTGGTGCACAGGCGATGCTTTGATTGTGTTAGAATTGCATTTGTGTGCATAAAAAATAAAAGAAAGTGACTAAATTTAAGATGGAAATTGTTCACATTTATTGTGATAATGCTTTAAAAAATAGCTATGACTAACAAATTGCTATTTAACTCAAAAATTGCTAGCTCAGGCCACAATATTTCAATTTAACAGCACTGGTGCCTTGTTTATATTCGGTTTATATATCTCAAGAAGGTTTTTATATATTTCAGGCAGAGATATTCCCTACTTTAGAGTCACAACTAAAAGATAATCCAGTTTAAATTAAGTGAGGAACCCAAAGTGAAAAAACAATTATTTATTTATTAGTTAAAAATCTGCATAGATTAATTTCTGGTTAGAGACTTGCTAGCTAAAAGTCTGTGCCTTAAATTTAACCTAATGTATCCCTATTAATTATCAGAAAGCAGGTGTTGAACTCAATTTTAAAAAGCAAATTTACCACCATAAGCCACACATATAACAAATTGAACTGAAACTAATATGCTCTGTTCTTTTTTTCAGTGCACATCCATGCAACGCTCTAAGCGTTGACAACAAAGTCGCGCCTTCGTTGTGCTTCTTTTATTTCCCCCTTACCACCGAGGCAAACACCCACCTTTGGCAATTTATGCATATTAATAGAAAATTTGCATATTGGGCAAGGTGTTACAGCAATTGTGGTTGTTGTTGCCGCTGCCGCCGACATATGGAATCGCGATTTGCTGAGCCGAGGAGGAGAGCAGACAGCCTGCTCTATAACGCCCACTTCTCCCCAGACCTCTTCATTATTATTATTGCATTACGAAATTCACACGCAGCCAAGTGGGAAAAATCATGTAGGCTGATGGAATTGATGATGATGGATAAACCGAGATGGTAGATATATACATATATATATAATATATATATATATATTGGCCATCTCCTTGGGCATTAGATTCCCAGACAGCCCACGGCCTATTTGATTGGGAAAAGCTAAAAAAACATGAGAGGGGAGAGACCGTGACATTTAAGACTGCAACGAATCGCATGTGACAGTTTCGCAACATAAAAACCAGGCCATAAAACCACCTCTTCCTTGACTTTTTTAGCTCAGAAGAAGGCAAATGTCAAATGCGCCAAATATGGAACATAACAAAAGGTTCTACAAGATAAAAAGAAACAACAATCGAATCTTTCAAAGGCACTCAGCACGTGCACTGGCAATGAATACGTAAATAAATTATAAATGCCGACAGGGAAAATATATATATATATAAAATACTATAAAGCATTCGCTGGCAGGTTGACCCTCAACAGTTGCCCATATATAATATATATACGTGTCTGCTAATATATTTCGGCTAAAATTACAGCATGCATTTATGCATTTTGGCCATCGCCTGGGGCTGCTTTGAACTGCCACAAAATGTTGTACAATTCACGATTTTTTTCGGTTCAGTCACAAACTTGCTACATTTAGCAAGTGGTGACAGAGCGTGGGCCAGCCACATCGATCATTCGCGGAGTTATTTTTTATTCAAGGCATAAATTCAGCAAAGAAGTGTGGTGCCAGATATTCAATAATATTTAAAGGTCGTAATTGAAATGGTTTGTAAGAGAAAAAGAGCATTAATTCCTATAGTTGCAGCCACATATCACTCTTTAATCACTTCTTGTGATTAATTACTGTCAGGGAATCACTAGCAACAAGCCAAATTGAAACGAGGCTTTGCCCTTTAAGGAGAACGGTTTAAATTCAATAAATTAATGTGCCATATCAAACATTTAATTAATGACAATCATACCAGCGAGCAATAATTCCATTTGAGCAGCCAACAACGGACATTAAGCGGCGGACAAAAAGGAAATGCAGAAAATTTTCAGCGAAAAGGATATTATATTTTTTCCGAGGCATTACTCCTCGCCCCGCCCCCCGGTAGTCTCTCCTGTTTGAGTTGTAAATATTATGAAAAACAACGCTGGGGCTAAAGTGGAAAATATAATTGTTAATAAATTCAGTGCCACAAAAAGGGGAGAATAAGCCAAAGGCCGTCGGGCTATCGGGGCGTATACGTAATATTTTGCGTAAAAAGAAATAAAGGATAAATACACACAGTTGCCCCGCTGTGACAATAATCAAAGTGGTGGCTATATGTAAATATTTTAATTAAATTTTTATGCCTTCAGTGGCAACGTAAAGTCCACGGATAAGTATAGTTCCACTTACGTTCTCGTGCTTGAAAAAGCATAGCATTTTCAGCTCGCGAAAAACGCGCTTCGATGAGACCAACGATTGGAACACATTTGGCAGCTTCTTCAAGGCCACGCGGCGTCCATCCCGAGGATCTGTGACGGCCCTGCAAGTAAATAAGAGAGAAGTTAATTATAGTAATCAATTTACATTGTATTTACATTGTATTTTAAAGTCAAAATATGGCTATAAATAAGCTATGATAGTAGGGAAATGTTATTTATTAAATTATCATTAAGTTCCTTGCTCCTCATTTACAATCTCTAGAGCTTATTTTCTGATTTGTGTAATTTTACTTTGTATTTTAAAGTCAAAATATGGAAATAAATAAGCTTTGATAGTAGAGAAATGTTATCTTTAAATTATCATTAAATTCCTTGTCTCATTTACAATCTCCAAAGCTTATTTTCTTATTTGTATAATTTTACATTGAATTTTAAAGTCAAAATATGGTATAAGTAAACTATGACAGTGGGGAAATGTTATTTATTAAGTTATAATTAAATATTTTGCCTCATTTACAATCTCTAAAGCTAATTTCCTGATTTGTCTAATTTTACATTGAATTTTAAAGTCAAAATATGGAAATAAATAAGCTTTGATAGTAGAGAAATGTTATCTTTAAATTATCATTAAATTCCTTGTCTCATTTACAATCTCCAAAGCTTATTTTCTTATTTGTATAATTTTACATTGAATTTTAAAGTCAAAATATGGTATAAGTAAACTATGACAGTGGGGAAATGTTATTTATTAAGTTATAATTAAATATTTTGCCTCATTTACAATCTCTAAAGCTAATTTCCTGATTTGTCTAATTTTACATTGAATTTTAAAGTCAAAATATGGAAATAAATAAGCTTTGATAGTAGAGAAATGTTATCTTTAAATTATCATTAAATTCCTTGTCTCATTTACAATCTCCAAAGCTTATTTTCTTATTTGTATAATTTTACATTGAATTTTAAAGTCAAAATATGGTATAAGTAAACTATGACAGTGGGGAAATGTTATTTATTAAGTTATAATTAAATATTTTGCCTCATTTACAATCTCTAAAGCTAATTTCCTGATTTGTCTAATTTTACATTGAATTTTAAAGTCAAAATATGGAAATAAATAAGCTTTGATAGTAGAGAAATGTTATCTTTAAATTATCATTAAATTCCTTGTCTCATTTACAATCTCCAAAGCTTATTTTCTTATTTGTATAATTTTACATTGAATTTTAAAGTCAAAATATGGTATAAGTAAACTATGACAGTGGGGAAGTGTTATCTTTTAATTTTTTATTAAATTCCTTGCCTCATTTACAATCTCTAAAGCTTATTTTCTGATTTGTCTAATTTTACATTGAACTTAAAAGTCAAAATATGGTATAATTAAGTTTTTATAGTAGGAAAATATTATCTATTAAATAATCATTCAATTCCTTGCCTCATTTACAGTTTCTAAAGCTTATTTTCTGATTTGTATAATTTTAAATTAAATTTTAAATTCAAAATATGGTATAAGTAAGCTATGATAGTAGGGAAATGTTATTTATTAAATTATCAATAAATTCCTTGCCTCATTTACAATCTCTACAGCTTATTTGTCTAATTTTACATTGAATTTTAAAGTTAAAATATTGAATATATCGAATTCCTTGCCTCATTTAATGTCAAAATATGGATATAAATAAGCTATGAATATAGGAAAATGTTATCTATTAAATTATTATTATATTCCTTGCCTCATTTACAATCTCTAAAGCCTATTTTCTGATTTGTCTAATGCAAATGTGATTACATTTTGCTGACCACATTTTCCAAGCACCTTCTGCAGCTTATTTCTGAAAACATTCGCTTTAAGTTCTCATTCACCGCTCAAGTGTCGCATTATAAACACTGAGCCGATTCCCCGACTCCCCCCGGGTATGAGAATGTCGCTTAATATATATCTCTTTTGGGCAGACAAAGCCCAGTCAAAGTCAGACAGACAGGCAGGCAGTCAGACTGAGAAGCAAACAAACATTCGATGGAGTTTAAAAGTTCGTTCAACTTTTCGCCCTGGCCAAATGACAATGCCAGCGTTATTTTCCTTTTGTTTTTCAGCACAACCCCTTCTTCTCTCCCTTCCCAGGAAAATCTCCCTGCCATTCAGGCCTACAAAATGGCGCCTAGAAGTAGGCAAATTCCTATTGTCTCGCAATTGATAAGCAGGCACCGAGCCATGGACACAAAATTAGCAAATACAAAAATGTGCCCAAAAAAAAAGGTCAACCAACAGACGGGTTTGGGTTTGGGCACTGGGAGTTTTCCTTCGGTTCGGTTTATTTTGGCCAAGGAGAAAATTAAGGAGCAGTCGCAGTCCTCGAGCAGGAGAGAACTTTTATGATGCCATTGGCCAAGGCTGGGTGTTAGTCAGCGTCCTGTTCTGTCTGGGGCCAAGTCCCTGTCGTCTGTCTGCCCGAAGCTCCCTCTCCCTTCGGCACAGAGGGAAAAATATTACTTTACTCAAAATTAAATTGGTCTTCAAACATAAAGTTTATATTAAACGAAAGCCACTTGCCTTTGGCTATTGAAATATATTAAAGTAAATGAAATTAACACTTATTTCGATAAGCAAATATAGATCATTCTGAACATTTAATGAAAATAAGTAGGAACCCCCAGCTTATTGCAAAATATAATGTAGAAAGAAGTAATGGAGCTAGGAACACATCGATGTAGGGATCTGGATTAGGATCCTTAACCTTCAATGGTACTAAACTAAAGCTAAAACTCTGAAAAATCTGTAGTAAATATTGTATATTTTGTCACATAAATTGTCAAACCAATAATGTCTAAACACAATTCCTTAAAACAGAGCAAAACTTGAATGTGAAATCCCTGGAATTTGTATAAAATAGAGTTAATTTTATACTTTCAAGAGGTTATCGTAAACTTTCTGAAACTCTGAAAAATATTAAGTAAACAAAACAAAATTAAAACCATAAACATAATTCCTTAAGCACAACTTGAATTTGAAATCCCTGGAATTTATATAAATTCTAGTTATTTTTATATTTTTAAGAGTTAATCGTAAACTTTCTGATTACATTATTAATTCTACCAAAACTCTCTTGGTGAATATTAAATCTCTACCTATAATTAGCTCACTTAAAAGAAAATAAATTATATATTTATACAGTTATGTAGATCAAGCAATCTAAGCCTTACGATGATTGATGATAATTTTAATATAATTTCGCATATTTATGGCAGACATTGTTACACAGACATTGTTACACATTTTGTTTCTTCGCGTGCTAAGTTTTCCCCCCATTTTCCACACTTTTCCAGGCTTTTGCCCTGCCCTGTCTATGCAGAGAAATATATATATTTTTTGTTATGGTCCTTGGCTTATTCGGTGGCCCAAAAACTGCGCAGCATCGTCTTTGGCCTCTACTCTTACCAAGAAAAATTCTCTCCCCTCTCTCTCGCTTTATTTGGGAATCTGCTTGTGTGATAAGTTGGGGGCCGTAAATCTTTTGGCCCTGTTAGTTGGCCGACGACAGTTAAGCGTTCAAAATTATGGCAAATTTGCTGCAGATTGAATTGGTTTGTTCTCCGTCTCGCTCTACGTGTGTGAGTGCCTCTCTCTCTGATTGGATGAGTCAGCATCCCATTCGAGTGTAGCACACATTGGGGCGCTTTGTCGCTCGGGAAAAAGCGATTTGCATGTCTGAGTCTGTGGAAATGAGCGAGTATCGTCGTCTAGGCACAATGTCAGTCAGAAGTGTTAATGATAATGAGCAACGAAACGATTATGCTAAAATGCAAAACAAGAAAACGAGAAAACAGAAAAAAGGCAGACAAATAGCAGCCTCTGACTGAATAAAGGATAATGACGCGTAACGACAAATGGTTGTTATGTAAAAACAGGACATTTTTGGCGTGACAGTGTCCGGAAAAGGGAGCAAATTCATAGATGAAATCCAAACAAATGCACGGAAATTGATTGATTTTAATACATAAACAAACAAGCATTGAAAGCATTACAACAAAGCATATAATATATGGGATATCCTTTAAAAAAAATATATAATAACTTTACTGATACAAAGAAAATCTAATTTTAATTTGTTCTTATTTATTCTCCAATTATTAGAATTAAAAAAGTAAATATAATTTTTATTTGTTCTTATTTATTTTCCAATTATTAGAATTAAAAAAAAATATATAATTTTAATTTGTTCTTATTTATTCTCCAATTATTAGAATTAAAAAAGAAAATAGAATTTTAATTTGTTCTTATTTATTTTCCAATTATTAAAATTCAAAAAGAAAATATAATTTTAATTTGTTCTTATTTATTCTCCAATTATTGGAATTAAAAAAGAAAATATAATTTGATTTTTGTTCTTATTTATTCTCCAATTATTAAAATTAAAAAATATATTAAGGAGTAAATGAACAAAACCTAAGCTCTCGTTAGAGGTTCTTGCTTTTAATTTTTCTGTTCGGGCTCCGATTTTGAAATTTGTGGCCCAACCATGTGTGTTTCAAAGGCTTTTTTAAATATCGGGTTTGTTACAGAATTCACTATAGTTTTTTAAAGACTTTAAAACTATACTACAAAAAGTTACATCCTAAAAACAACTGAACACTAAATTTGGTGCCTTAAACATTTTATTCCATACTTTGAGACATATTATTAAGAGATTTCTGAGGCATTTTTGTATTTTATTATATATCTTTTATAAAAAAATTTAATTGCATTATTGCTTTTTAATTTCCAACAGGAAAAACTCTAAAAAATCTCTACAACTAAATCTCTTTTCTGGAATGGTTCCCTAATGGAGCATCCACATCGAGGCAGAGTCACACCCATTAATAGCCCTGGTGATCTATCAAAGTCCGTCTCCGGCGCGAAAGAATGATCTGAAAATCAAGAGTTCACTTTGTGTGCGTTGAATTGGGTTAAAATCAAAAATTGTTTACGGCCGGGGGGCCCCAGAAAGCGAATAGATAAGACCACAAAAACATGAACAAATAAGTCGGATGCTGCGGAATGATAAAAGCGGCCAGACAGAGAGGGCTATAGACTATAGAACAGGAGTGGACCAGACAGAGATCGCATGATGATGATGGATGACAAAATGCAGGCGGAGGAGGAGCACAGAGCATGTGAGTGTCCCCGCTGGCCATCCCTTTTGATTGGGGCCCCACCCCATCAGATTTTCCCCCTGCCGCTTCCATTTTCCTTTACAGCACTGCCCCTTCCATTTTCCTTTACAGCACTGGTGCAGCAATTTTTGATGTTGTTTCTTGGCTTGCTTCTCTCTCTCTCTACATACAATGCCAGTTAATGGGAAATCATTTATCATGTGCGTGTCTTCTGGGCGAGAGTAGAGGCGAAGCAAAAAGTGCCAGAACTAAATGATAATTACCCGAAACAGAGACCCAGAACGCACCGGCAGAGATCAATAATTTATCATCTCTGACCCGGGTCCGTCCTTCAATTGGCGACGGCCTCTCCACTCTCCACTCTCCACTCTCCACTCTACTTGAAAATTTGTTATAGTTTCCCTCCCCAAATCGGATTGATCGGAGCCAGCGGAATAGAATGGAAGAAGCCCATCTTCCATCTGCAGGTGGTGTGTGTCCGCATTTCGTGTTCAAGTGCTTGGAATCGAATCGAATCGAATAAGAAGGGGTTGTGGAAAAGCACAGCGGAAAGCGAGGAAAAACCCGGGCCGGAAAATGAGCGGGGGCAGGCGGGGGTGCCTCGGAAGCGCCAACGGGTGGAAAACTTGAAATTGCCATTTCGGTGCTCACAAAGTTTCGTCGTCGCATTCTTATTTTATTTCAGCCATCTTCCCTTTCCGCTTTATTTTTTTTTATTTTTTGTTTGGCGTTGCCGCAAACAAATTCAAATATCCTTTCGATTGACTCTTGACCAGTTTGGAGATGTCCTGCAGACAACTGATTTCTAGCTGGGTATATTTGTGGCATCAGAAAGGTAGTTCTTTTACCAAAAATACCTTTTAGGAAGCACTGTCTCATGTACATATATCCAAACATATTAATATTTAAGCCAAGTGCATAATTGTGCATAATAATTTTCATAAGGGAATATAATGAAGCCTTTTAAATAATATTAATTAAATAGCTGGGTATATTCGAAGCATCAGAAAGGTAATACCGTTTTTGGGAGACTTGTCTCCAGCTCATATATCCAAGCATATTAATATTTAAGCAAAAAAGTGCATAATGGCAGGGAATATAATAAAGCCTGCAATTATTAAATATTTTATATTAAATATTTTGATAAAGGTGGTATTTCAAATTGGAATTCATTTTAACTTTTCATTCCTTTCCTTTCCTTTTCTTAATTTCAGGGAATATAATTTCAGCCTTTTTTAAATAATATTAATTAAATGGTTACTTCTGCGTTTATTTAATATTTTTATAAAGGTGGTATTTTAAAATCGAATACATTTTTTCTTTTCATTCCTTTCGGATTTCTTAATTTCAGGGAATATAATTTCAGTCTTTTTAAATAATATGAATTAAATGGTTACTTCTGCAATTATTTAATATTTTTATAAAGATGGTATTTCAAATTCGAATACATTTTTACTTTTCCTTCCTTTCAGATACCTTAAGCAGCTTAGCTTAAGCCGTAAAATAACTTTTCAATGACTTTTCGGGCCTCGGACCTTGCCTGCGGGTCACATCTGCCTTAACTTTACATTATTATTTTATTCCTTTTCACTTTGTTGCATTCTTCACAAATATATATATATGTGTTTTTGTATTTTTGTATTTATTATACAAATTGATGTGTTGGACCCTTTTTTCGAAGGCGTTGGTATCTTGGCATCTTCATATCTGCGCTTGCATAATTTCATTTTTGATTTCTTCTGACACTTTGCACATGCTTTTTCAATAACTCATCACCTTGTGCACTCATCATCAAAAACATGCTCATTCCTCGCCTTCCTTGGCCCAGACCAGCTACTCCTCCCCTGCAACTCCAGCCTCCGCCCAGAAAAGCTGATCCATCCAAGTGAGCATTTGTGCCTTTGGGCCTTTAACTTCCTGCTGCTGCGTCGTCTGACAGCCTTTTTCTCCTCCTGCCAGATTCTTGCGTTCATTGAACCCTCGGCATTCTGGGCCTCACTCTTCCCTGGCATTTTCAGGGTATTTACTGTATTTTTAAGTGCCTTTTTATTGCAAGGTTTTGCCAAGTAAAATGTAATACTTTTAAGCATGGAATAAATACAGTTTTGTTTGGGATTTAAGTCCAGTTAAGTCCTCTATTACTAATTGCACTTTGGCCATAATTATAGCCTCATTATATATGCCATGTGTCCAGCTGCTGATGGGGGCGGGAATTCGCATTTGGCCTCCGTGTAAATTACTAATTCCTGCTGTTGTCCTGACACCGCTTTGATTGTCCCTGTCACTCACCCGCCCGCTCCATTTATCTATCTCTGTCCCGCAGGCAGGCAGCCAGGCAGGCAGCTCTTTGTTGGCCCTGCGATGTGCTGACCAGGCCAATTGTTGTGCTGATGTCGGCATATCGCAGTGTCCATTATTTCGGCCATAGAGGCTTACAGGAGGGCACAGGTCAACAAAGTTTTTCAGTAACTTTTCTCTAGCGAAGAATAATAAATTTAAATTGCTTTTCAAAGTGAACTGTAACTCAAATAATTATTATAAATATTTAATCAAGTATGTTACCTATATATTACTCTTAAATCTCCAATTTATTTACTGCACTTTTGTCGCCTGTGTCGCACATACAGATGCGTCATGTTTGGGCCAAGTTTTCCCCTGTTGCGGCCGACAACAACTAATTCGCATGTATAAACCATTTCGCAGTGCTATAATTATGGCTATGTGTGCCCCTGGCAGCAGGGAATTCTAATGCCTCTTTCCCCGCCCTCTGAATTTCTGGAATACGCCACATTAATTGCAACATTTTTGCTGTTGTTAATTGACTAATAACTTTGGGCTGTATGCCTCGGGGGAAAAGTGGCAAGAAACCGGAAAAGAGTTCGGGGAAACAGCCACACAGACACGCTAAAACAATTAGGGCTAATTGAATTTGATTATATAAATATATTAACACCAAAATAAATAAAACAAATACACATCTAGAACAGCTTTAAAAACACAATTCAAAACTATCTTGGCTGTATGGTAATGTGTACAGTGAACACTCTTTAGCGAGAGCCGCTACATACAACAGGTGCTCTATATATAATTATGAAAAATATATAATATATATAATATATAAAATATATATAATAATATAAAATAAATAATGTATACAATATAAATAATATA